>JAQFZT010002894.1:0-10470 GCA_034696325.1 Camisiidae sp. | reverse complement strand
ATAATCATAAAAACTTCTCGTTTCATCTGATTCGACAGTCACTCCGATAAGTTTGTTGGATGAGACACCAGACGAGAGTTCATCACTTACTGTAGAACCGGTATCATTAGGAAAGCCATGCATTACTTCAGTGGAATGTCAAATTAGAGACCCATACTCGACATGTATCGGCGGATTTTGTGAATGTATTAAAAAGACACAAACGTGTAGCTCTTTTAATACAGGTAATAGAAGTTGTGATATCAAAATATTTCAATCACTTTTTATATCCAATTTTCAACTGTCACATTAACACTGGTTTTTTCAAAAGGATGTCATAACGACACATTCCAATGTCGAAACGGACAATGCATTTCTTGGTATTTCGTTTGTGATAAGCACAAAAACTGTGATGATGGCTCTGATGAGAAAGATTGCATTCCTTATAGTATGTGAAATAATTAGTTTTACCTAATTTTACTCTAAGCTCTTTTAACTAAACTGAAGGTTTGGAAACCAGCATTAATTAATAACTTCATTATATTAATTGAGAGTTAAATGATTTAATTAAGTGAACAGAATGTAAATACAATTTTTCTAAAATGAAATGAAGGCTTTAATCTACAGTATTCTTTGTGGATATTATGCCTTGAGATTGAAAAAAATGAATTTTTCATCTAAAAGACAAATATTTGGCATTTAATAGATTTCGGAAAGTCTCACTAATGATGAGTGTTTCCCAAGGGTAAGGTGTAGCCCCTATTGGAAAGTTCAGAAAACGAACCCCTTCTCAGAATGAAATATCGAAAAAATTGTCTTTAGATATCCAACAATTCTCGAGACCCTTTTAAAATTCCATACCTTAAAACTATAAGTTATCCAAACTAAAACTCAGACCTTGAGAAATTGTTCATGATATCATAAATTATATTAATAGTATAAATTATAACCTTTAAGATCATTAAAGAATGTGTTGATCACATAAAATAAATAAATGACTATCACTTGAATAATAATTAGCTCAATATTACACAGTTTTGAGAAATAATACATTTATGGTAGTTATTATTTATTATTGATGAGTTGACCTTAACTCGCATTTTGTTATGTGGTGTACATTAAGACTCTTTAGGGCTATAAGTCTTAAGATTATTGTACTATATATTATGTTAAAAACTTCAATCGAAAAAAACAGAAAATTAGTTTGGTTTTTACAGAGAGTTCTAATGGCTCTTCATCTTATCCTAGACTTTATAACTTTTCTTAAGAACTGCAATTTTAAATACGATATATGAATAGTAATGTTATTTTGATGAACCGCTAACCAAAAAACTTCAACTTGACTTATTTTTATGGCATCATTTTTAGAGATGGTCGTTGAATCTCATCTATAATGTATACACTCCTACATGTAAAACACATTTAATACGTTTAAACTTTGATATATAGCTTATTACATAAAATTATGTCTATGTGTTAGTATTCGAATATATAATTCATAACAAGAAAAAGTGTAAAAGTTATGAGTTATGTAACACTAGTCAACTAAAATCTGAAAGTAGAATCACATAAATTTCAAGCATACTATAAAAGTGCCCTTCATTTCACTAAATTTAAATGTACTTCTATTAAAGTTACATAACTTTATTCTAAAAAAATTCAACAGTAGGTTAACATGTTATAAATACAGGTATTTTCACTGTTATTCCATTAGGGGCGAGAACTTTTCCATAAGTTGAGAAACTAATGTATTCTATCTTTTGTTTTCGCCAAAAGCATTATTGTTTATGAAATGTTTGATTTTGATAATGAAATGTTAATTAAAAATTGATTGAGTTCTGTATTTTATTATTTTTGCCAAACACTAATAGAATGTCCAAAGGAAGCGTTTCAGTGCGATTCTGACGGTAAATGTCTATCACGAGGTGCAGTGTGCAATGGCAGATGGGAATGTCCTGATGGCTCTGATGAAGCACGATGTTATAAAGGTGATTAACTCAACTTATTAGTCATTAGGAGCTTCTGCCGACACCTGGTAACTCTTCAAAACCTCCAAACTAAACATTAACTCAATATCAATCCATTTAAAGCCAAAAAATCAAATTAAATCTTTAACAAGACTTACTCGGTTTTATAACTTTTGATGCAATAGTTGAGTGCAATTTTGAATCACGTTGACTTGATGCTGATGTTGATTCAGCCTTTAAATATCTCTTAATATGAAGGAAATGCACATCTAATACCACATTTAACTTTCACTTCCGTCTGGTTTATATCATATGATTCAAGAAAACAAAATTCAATTTACGAAATTTTATTTTATTGATGTTAATATTCTTTATCTAAATTAATATTATGCTGTTTGACATTCAAAACTTGTTTGACTCCTATCTCAATCTTAATTTCTTTATGGAGTTACGGCGGATTTCAAATTGCTCTCTAAACTATGATAACTCTTACAAGTTTCAGATTATTAACTGTTTTAATATAAACTAAAACATCTTCATTTCAAACTAATTTTATTCTGTATTATTTTAATTGGTTTAATAATGGGGTTAATGACCTCATGTCATGTCAAAAGTCTTAATGAAAGAGGTGTGTCAGCAGAAGTATTCATTGTGAACATAAATTAGTTTTTATTGTTGCCATAACTTATTTCGCCACTGTTTATACTCATAGGAATTCCATGCGATAATCATTCCTGGAAATGCAATTCTGGCCAATGTTTGCCTCAATACAGCTTTTGCAACGCTGTTGTCGATTGTATTGATGGTAGCGATGAAGCCGAAGCTGTTTGTGAAAAAGGTATTCAATAATAAGATTTTACTCTTCTTCCCATGAAAAAAACTTAAAAGAAATTCTAATTTTCTATATTTTATCCCATTAACAGCTGAGTCATGTCCTAACGGAACATTTTCTTGTGACAACAATCGATGTCGATCGACAGCCATTCTATGCAGTGGAGTGGATGGATGTGGTGATAATAGTGATGAGGATAGATGTGAAACTTGCTGTAAGTCTATTCATATAGTTTACACTTATTCTCACACCTAATTTAATACATTCTCTTATTTCCAGATTGTGAAAAACCTTAAATCGGATCAATTCTAGAAATCAATGAAATAAAAATGCATTCATTATTGTTTTCTCAGAAATTATTCATCAAATCATGTTTTCAGTCATCTTCATTCAAACTTTCATCAAGAAAAAAGTTTAAGAAAATATTGAACATTTGTTTTAAAATTAAATCCGCAATTGCTATAAAGTTTTAAAACAAAGTCAAAAATTATAACACCCTTCAAGGCAGCTAAAAATGTATTGAAAATCATAGAACCGGCTTTCAAGTCGAGTCGAGAGTCGCTTATTTATTATAAAATTTACAATAATTTAAAGGAATCAACTTTTTTGTATTTTTACCAGACTTTTAGCTTGAAAATTGAAAGTATGCTTTTGGGCATGTTTTGAATGTATCGATTCTTACATCTTGTCGGAAGAGTACTCAGGACATCCTTTTTTGAAATGATAAATAGTATCTGTAAAGTAAACTTTCAGTGGGTTTCTCACATACACTCTTTTTTGTAAACTTTATTTCAATTTAAAAACTGGTCAAATAATTTATACTGAATTGGAAATACACTCGTGTTTCAAATACTTTTTATATGTTATATTCAAACGGGATTTATTTTGATGTAATATTTATCGGTTCGATTGTTTTTTTGGGAAAATTTATTTTACTTGTTGTATTAAAACTAGGAAATAATGAATTACAGTGGGATTTAAATGAATAATGAGCTGCTACTGAATCAACTTTTTACTACAGTTTAACTAATATTACTTCTGGCCATTACATGAATTCTGTTTCTTTATGTAAATTAATTCTAAGCATTCGTATTAAACTTTAAACTTATCAAGTTTTCAATTTAAATAAAATTAATTTATTCAACATTATGTATGGAAGTGTGCGAAGGGTTTTTAATACAGCAAAAATATCTTTGTGGACATTCATTATAAGATCCGCGGTATACAGTTGTTGGCGAAAGACATTTAACTTCACAAATTCCGTGATCAAGACCACAATGAACATCTGGTTGAGATGATTCTCCCGATTCATCTACTGATTTGATAGGAACGACCACTTTTTTGGGTATACAACATGTTTTTGGTTGTTCGCATGAATAATCAATTTTACTGCTGTCAGTTATGGGACAGTTAGTGTCACACAAACCGAGTCCATTCCAACACGACTGCTTTTCAGACTTCGACACGTTATCAGTTCCAGACTTTAACACATTATCAGTCCCAGACTTATGGTATGGATCGATATGAGATCTCATATCAGTTTTGGAATTGTCATTAATTTTGTCATATTTGCTAGACTTTCCACTTCCAGTAAATTGAACTGTAAATGAAAATTTTCAAATTTCAATAAAAAAAACTATAGGGAATAAATGAAAATTTATTTTATTCTTATTTTTTTTATCATAAACTGAATAATTAAAACTAAAGGATAACTCATACCAGAAACTAATGAACAAATAAGAAGAATAAAAATAAAGCACTCATTTATAAACATTTTATTCCAACGAAAAACAAGATATTTTATTACTAAAACCGACTGTTTGAAAAGCTAAAGGGCGTTACACAATAATTTATAAAATAGTTATGTTAATTCAGGAAATGAACTTTTCTTATTCTCATGTTTACAGCACGAAAACATCGTATTTTAAATTAAACAATTTATTAATGACCAGTGTGTCAATTGAAACACTTTATTTATTTCATTACTTCAATGGATAAAATCCCAGATTTTTAGTAACGAAAAAATAAAAAAGAACTTCATGTTTAAAATATAAAATTACTTAATTATTTTATTGCTTATTTATTAGCTTTTTATCACAGATGGGTTTTTAGTTGATATATGAGATGCTAATTTAGATGATTATCTATTTACTACATGACCCTTGACATGACAATCGTAACCCTTTACTTTCTGTAATAATGATTAGAGAAACTAATTATTCAAAAAATAGAAATTCAATTGATAATGATTTGTTCAATTTTAACATTTATACATGGTAAATCGATAATTGCAACACTTTTGGTTGTCATGTATCTAAATTACTATATAAAGAAGGTTATGGTTGATCAATGTTGGGATCATATCGTAACTATAGATTACAAATGAGATCTCCAAATACTATTGAATTTCCAACTTTTCATAACTTTTTTTATAGTATTGTTATATTCAAACCTGACCACTCCTGCCAATCTTCCTCTGAAGACAATCTGAATCTGACAGAAGTGACAGATTCACATATAAAATATCAAATAAATAAAGTATTCGTTTCACTTCACACAATAAAGAGAAGAGAATAAATAAAATAAAGAAACTTATATCAAATCAAATAACTTTTATTAAATAAATAGTGAAGACTTCTTCGAAGTTTTGCAGTGACGTGTACTCTATAAAGACTCGGACGTGTATTCGGACTGACCTTTAGATATTTTGTATTGTGAGGGCTAATTATTTTGAGAGCTTTCTTAAGCTACAGATGTCAGTTAATAGCTTTAATTATTTTCCTTTTTTTATAAAATTCAATATGTTTTTTTCGATATGAATAAACAACAATTTAAAATGAATTGGAAAATAATTCAATTCAGTTTAAGTTTAGAATATGAGCCGCCCCTCTGGGGGCGGGTCATATATAGTTCGAATCCCTTTGGGGTGGATAGTATGGAATATTGGTTGCAGGAAATGAAAGGGGCGGAGTTATGGGGGTTTATATTTCGGATATCTTTTGGCTATATCTCCTCAACGAAATATACTAGAGGGCGTGGCATATATGGTTCGACTTCTCTAGGTATCGATGTATCAAATGTTAAGTGTCTATGTTGAAGGAGGGTTGAGTTATGGGGGTTTAAATTTTGAGCCATTTTGGTGATTTTTTGAAAAAGTTCAGAAAATTCAAAATAAATGTTTTTCAAGCAAAATTTTGATATTTCGATATATTATTACGAAGAAATTAGTTTTATATCCGAACCAGTACCTCTGTATAAGTGTTCAAAACATCTTATAGTATGAGGCGGTGGTCGGTATTTTCGGGAAATGAGATTCTCAAGTCTCCAAAATCATTTTCCTTCGAGTCTTGACTATTTCTCGAATTTTCTAAAACATTAAGAACTTAATTTTCTAGAGCATTAAATCGTTGAATTCTTAAAATGTTTTGTTATATTTAAACCTGAAAACATTAACTGCTTGCGATTTTTAATTAAGATTTTTAATTATTTTTAATCATTAATTATGGTTTAATAATTTCATATTAAATTTTCAAAAATTTTATTTTTAGTTAATAATTTTTCTAAAATACCATGTTAAAATCCATAGAAATCAATTTCGAGACTCGAGAAATTTTTATCGATTGAGACTCAAGACCCGATAGTATGAAGTGATTTTTGCGGTACAGATTGATATGTGCTGTACAGTGACTCGCATTGATTTTAGTCTTGATCCCTACAGATCCAGTGATAAACTGAGATGAAACAGGAGGGGAAACATATAAATTGAGATGTTAAGGAGTAATAGCATCGAGTAGTAATGAGTTATAGTATTGAGTAGTGATTATGAGTTGTCGAACCCTTAGAAATCGCATCATTTCCGGAATGATGAAGTCTAAACTCAATGAGAGGGATTGTACATAACAGTAAAATAGTAAAACAAGTTATTAGATTTGAGAACTTTATATAATTGATAATTCAAATAACTTGATAAGCCCTATGTGTTAACGTGAATTTTCCATATTAAAGTTGATTGTGGTCTGAGGTGTGAATCCTTTGCGGGTGGGCTATAATGTGACTCAACAGATGATAATTGATGAGTCAGTCAGTCTGTGGGAGTAGATTGTACTAAGAATTATCGGCTAACTTATCAATCAGAGCACAATACGCACATAAATGTGTCTTCACTTTAATACATTAAATTACAATCTCTTCAGTACTTTTTAGAGGCTTTCATACAATCAGTTTCAGCTCTTTGCATATGAATGTGGCTAACAGTACAAAAATTCTAGAAAGAAAGCAATAAATCAGTATTAACTTTACATAAGTTCAGTCGTTCTCCTTTTGCATCAATGCGAGATTAGTAGCTATGAGTACTTTATAGAAAATAACTTAAGTTTGCAGTTTGTTTAAATATTTTTCAAGGAAAGGATACTTTATTTTCAAATAAAGTTTAAAAATTGGTATAATTAATAAACTAGATTTATTATTACTGTAGATAACAATTATTACATTGATATGAATTTGGCTCATATTAACTGTTTTTTATCAGTATTTATACAAATCCCACATTCATGTATAAGGAGAACGACTGAGTTGTTGCCCTTTCTTTCAACTGTTGGCACGTGTCGTGTCATCTCAGGTCTTAATCAAGGAATTTGTGAAGTTAAATGTCTTTCGCCAACAACTGTATACCGTGGATCTTATAATGAATGTCCACAGAGATATTTTTGCTGTATTAAAAACACTTCGCACACTTCCATACAAAATGTTCAATAAATTAATTTTATTTAAATTGAAAATTTGTTAAATTTTACAGTTTAATACGAGTGTTTAGAATTAATTTACATAAAGAAACAGAATTCTTGTAATGGCCAGAAGTAATATTAGTAAAACTGTAGTAAAAAGTTGATTCAGTAGCAGCTCATTATTCATTTAAATCCCACTGTAATTCATTATTTCCTAGTTTTTATACAACAAGTAAATAAATTTTCCCAAAAAAACAATCGAACCGATAAATATTACATCAAAATATATCCCGTTTGAATATAAATTATACATAAAAAGTATTTTTAAAACAGGAGTGTATTTCCAATTCAGTATAAATTATTTGACCAGTTTTTAAATTGAAATAAAATTTACAAAAAAGAGTTTTTGGAACTTTAATAATAAATAATCGACTCTCAGCTCGACTTGAAAGCCGGTTCTATGATTTTCAATGCATTTTTAGCTGCCTTGAAGGGTGTTATAATTTTTTGTTTTAAAACTTTATAGCAATTGCGGATTTGATTTTAAATCAAATATTCAATGTTTTCTTAAACTTTCCTCTTGATGAATTTCGAATGAAGATGACTGAAAACATGATTTGATGAATAATCTTCTGAGAAACCAATAATGAATGCATTTTTATTTCATTGATTTCTAAAATTGGTCCGATTTAAGGTTTTTCACAATCTGAAAATAAGAGAATGTATTAAATTAGGTGTGAGAATAAGTGCAAACAATATGAATAGACTTACAGCAAACTTCACATCTATCCTCATCACTATTATCACCACATCCATCGACTCCACTGCAAAGAATGGCTGTCGATCGACATCGATTATTGTCACATGTAAATGTTTTGTTAGGACATGACTCAGCTGTAA
The DNA here is from genome assembly GCA_034696325.1 of Camisiidae sp. NCBI lineage: Eukaryota > Metazoa > Arthropoda > Arachnida > Sarcoptiformes > Camisiidae > Camisiidae sp. The sequence goes on along the minus strand of JAQFZT010002894.1, from coordinate 2,068 downwards.
ATCGGATAAAATATAGAATTTCTTTCTAGTTTTTTTCAAGAAGAGTTAAAACTATTTATTGAATACCTTTTTCACAAATAGCTTCGGCTTCATCGCTGCCATCAATACAATCGACAACAGCGTTACAAAAACTGTATTGAGGCAAACATTGGCCTGATTTGCATCGCCAGGAATGATGATCACATGCAATTCCTATGAATATACCAGTGACCAAATGAGTTATGGCAACAATAAAAATAATTTATGTTCTGAATGAAAACTTAATTCTGTTCTTTGAAATGAAGACATTTTATTTGATATAGTAATCTAAAACTTGTAAGAGTTATCATAATTTAGTCATAATATCCTCAAAACTTAATAAAAGAAATTAAGATAGAGGTGAAACAAGTTTTGAATGTCAAACAGATTTATGTTTAGATAAATAGTTTTAACATTAATAGGAGAAAACTTGATAAAATAAAACATTATTTCTATGAATTGTATGAAGGAAGTGACTCTGTTAATGACTAATAAATAGAGTTTATCACCTTTATAACATCGTGCTTCATCAGAGCCATCAGGACATTCCCATCTGCCATTGCACACTGCACCTCGTGATAGACATATTCCGTGAGAATCACACTGAAACGCTTCCTTTGGACATTCTATCAGTATTTTGGGGAAGATATAACAAAATACAGTACTCGACCAATTTTCAATTAACGTTTCATTAGTACAATTAAATACATTTCGTAAACAATAAATTCATAAGTCATCGAAAACAAAACATCAAATATATTAGTTTCTCAACTAATCAAAAGCGTTTCTAATGGAATATAAGTCAATATACAGATCGTGTATAAAATGCAAATAAATTAAGTTTTTTGGTTAGCTGTTAATCAAAATAACATTCCTATTCATACATCGTATCCAAAGTTGCAATTCTTAAGAAAAGTTATAAAGTTTAAAATAAGATGAAGAGCCATTAGAGCCCTCTGTAAAAACCAAACAAACTAATTCTCTGCTATTTTTGATTAAAGTTTTTACCATAATATATAGTAAATTTACAATAATCTTAAGACTTATAGCCCTAAAGAGTCTTAATGTACACCACATAACATAATGCGAGTTAAGGTCAACTCATCAATAATAAATAATAACTACCATAAATGTATTATTTCTCAAAACTGTGTAGTATTGAGCTTATCATTATTCAAACCATTTATATATTAAATTATTTTATGATCTTAAAGGTTATAATTTATACTATTAATATAGTTTATGATATCATGAGCAGTGTTTCTCAAGGTCTGAGCTTTAGTTCGGATTACTTACAGTTGGAAACTATTAAACGGCTCTCGACATTATAAAGACAATTTTTTACTCTAATTATTTATGAGGAGGGGTCGGAACCTCACCCTTGGGAAACATTGGTCATTAGTGAGATTTTTCGATATTTATTCAGTGCCTAAAATGTCTTTCAGATGAAAAATTGATTTTTTAAAAATCTTGAGGCATATTATTCACACAGTAATCTATTTTCAGCAATCATTTCATATGATATAATGTAGACTATTTGTAAATTTATGCCGTTTTCAAGTATTTAATTTAGAAAATAGAGTTTAGAGAGTGAAATTTCATATAATTAATTGGTTTACATACTATAAGGAATGCAATCTTCCTCATCAGAGCCATCATCACAGTTTTTATGCTTATCACAAACGAAATACCAAGAAATGCACTGTCCGTTTCGACATTGGAATGTGTCGTTATGACATCCTTTTGAAAAAACCAGTGTTAATGAGAGAGTTGAAAATTGGATATAAAAGTTGATTGAAATATTTTGGTATCACAACTTCTATTACCTGTATTAAAAGAGCTACACGTTTGTGTCTTTTTTATACATTCACAAAATCCGCCGATACATGTCGAGTATGGGTCTCTAATTTGACATTCCATTGAAGTAATGCATGGCTTTCCTAATGATACCGGTTCTGTATTAAAAGCTGAAATCTCGTCTGGTGTCTCATCCAACAAACTTATCGGAGTGACTGTCGAATCAGATGAAACGAGAAGTTTTTATGATTAT
>JAQFZT010002893.1:0-10471 GCA_034696325.1 Camisiidae sp. | reverse complement strand
ATTTGGGCATAATTTTGCTGAAAAAATTTGCAAAATTTCGCCGTACTGGTAAGCCGTACTGGTAAGCCGTACTGGTACTTTCAAATTTTGTGCATGTATTATTAAATAATAAAGTACCAAAATTTATTGAAAAGCAATGGAACAAAAATTCATTCTTAGTTCAAATTATGCTTTACTAAACTTGGATTTAGACAGTCAAATTGGCAAATAAATGGAGAAAAGATTGCAAAATTTTATAAATTGCACAAAAAACACATTAACGAACAGCTAATAAGTTAGAACTTTGTTAGATATGTGAAATTACAATTTCAATATATTTACATTTAGTTTAAACAAAATATTATTATTAAAACCTATATTCAGTTCTTTTAAAAGATTAATAAATTAGCTGTAAATCTTAATACTTTTTCAGTCAATAATTATTTAATTAATTTAATTAACAAATAGAAAAAAATATATTATTATTATTATGAATTAAAGTTAAAAGATTTGCGATATTAAGTTTAGTTTTGATTTAAAACCGTTAAAATTATTATAAAATAAATAAATAGTCTCAAGACTGACATAAGATTTAAAGAGTTTCTCAAAAATTATTTCAAATACAAATATTTTGATATATAATTGAAATTTAGTAAAATTAAATTTTTCTGTGTTCGAGAGAATGCGATAGTTGTGTGAGACGTCTTTGACAGTCTATAACTTTGATTTCTTGAATGTATTGTTGCAAAGATTGACTAAAATTATTTTTTTTTTGAGTTGATTGTTGCTGTGGTGGCTCTAAAAGCATTGTTCCCGATTTGCATTCACGTATTGTACGCAATGTTTGAGATATCATGTGCTAAAAAAATTATATTTTATCAAATTTAGTGTTTTCGTCCAATTCAATAATAAAATATTCCAATAAATAATGATTAAAATAACCATTTTCTCGAAGTTGACTAAACCCTGCTCTATATAAGTCTTATTTCCTTCGTGTGCAAAAGTGATATCTTTGAGCAATAATGGCATAAATGGTATGATTATTGATGACATTTTTGAAACCATGATTCTATAGCGTCGATGATTCCTGAATAAAAAATATGTTTCTTTTCAATTATAATGTCAAGTTGAAGCCATCATTTCTCAACAAAGAAAATGGTGATTCAGTTTTCATGTCAACAATTAAAACAATAGATGCAGACATTTAGACAACAGTAGACAGCAATTTATGCAAACATATGTTTATGTTATTTAATAATTTAAAAGAGAATAAACCCTTACAAGCCCTTATAGGAAGAAATACTCTGTAACTCATATTTATAATTTTAATAAAAATGGCAATTATATAATTTTGATCAATTGTTTTTTTTAATTAAATTGTTGAACTAAACTCGTACCTAAACTCGTACCTAAACTCGTACCTAAACTCGTACCTAAACTCGTACCTAAACTCGTACCTAAACTCGTACCTAAACTCTATGATGAAATGATGTGTGAACAGGATTGAGAGCTTAGCATCCAATTCAATCACATCAGAATGTATTGTGTTCTCACCATTTTCTCATTGATTGTCTAATTAAATATATAATTATTGATATATTTGATACCTCGACGGATCTATCAATGATTCATATTGAGAGAAAATTCTTTTCATTTTGTTTGGCAATCGTTCCCATGTTTGAGTGAGTCGACTGACAGCTACATTACTCAATCCCATTATTATTGCAAAAAATGCATTCAAATTTTGGTAGTCTTTACAACTGAAATAGATGTCAAAAAATCATATAAGATTTAAAGCAATATTTTTAGAATGAAAATAAGAAATTAATGAAATTTTTTCATTTAATATAGAAAGTAATCATTAAGACTCACTGTCCGGCAATTTTAATGAATTTTCTCAATAATTGAACTCTTCGTGATAATGACTTTTCAAGTACGATTTCGGTTATTGTCCAAAACTGTATTTCATTGAAATGTCTCAGAAAAACATCTAAATTGGCTGTGATTTCAGTGAAATTATGTCGACCGAACACATGATAAATAAGTTCATAATCGTGTAAATTGCAAAATAGTTGCCATCCATGAAGTGTCAGATAATACGCAAATTCTTGCGACGAAAACTCCTCCAATTGTGCAGCTGTTCCTTGTGATGGTCCTTCTTGTTCTGGAAGTGTTGTCAATGCATCCAAATGGTCAACATGTGATACAAATATGCGTCCGTTCACTGTTAGTGCTGTCGGAATACTTACTTCAGTGTCACGAAATGGCAATCGCTCTGAAAATATTGATCAACATTTTAATCATATTTATTCACTCAATGAAAAGTGAGTTCAAACCTCCATTTGATTTAAGTTCAACTAAAATAAGTTCATCAAACTTTTCCATTCCTAACTTTTCTGCGGCCAGAGTTTTAATAGTTTCTGCTTTAGTGTCAACACTTATTTTTAAAGTAGTGTACGTGTGATCCGCACAATATACACGGCAAATAACTATCAAATACATTTTTAATTATATGCGTGTTAAAACATTCAATTCGTGACAGAGTATACCATAGCCGCCCATCATAAGGTCCATAATTATATATTTTTCAAGGTTTTCTGGGACTAACTCTGCTAATACTAACTTAGTTGCAAATCATCGACAGTTTTTCTCTAATTATTTAAAAAGGCTTTAAAAAGTTGCCCTGTTTTACATGAATACTAATCGAGAATGTATTTTAATTTTCTCATATGGCAGAAATTCATGGGTTGGAATTTCATTTGTAAGAAATTCACTTCAATAATGATAAACTTATAATGACAGCGGTAATGACTGCGGTAATGACTGCGGTAATGACTGCGGTAGACTTATATTCGTTAACATTATTATAAAAACATTTCATATGAATCAAATTCTTATCAATATTTAACGACTAAAGACGTTTTCTATAAAGTACGAAATGCTATAAAATTATTTAATTTTGGAAATTTGTGTTTTGTTGATCCGCTCAGAAGTTTGTCAGAATTGGGCCCTCAGGTGGAAATAATATGGGCGGTTATGGGCTATACGATTAATTAAGCAATAAATATATTTTTGAATATCTTTTAGAATTATAAGAGTTGATGAAATAAAAGCTAAAGAGTATTTAATAATAGTTAAATACTTTCATCATTTTCTCTAATAAGAGACCATTTATTGTTTCGGTAATCGATTGTAAAATTTGAAGCATTCAACTCATTGACAGTTGACAATCGTCTGACTGATCCCGGATTGTCTGCTTTCCATTTCTGAATACCTCTCATATCGTTTTCCAAATCATAACTGATTGTTATTAAGGGTGAATTGAAAAAATCAAATAAAAGCTAAAAACTAATGAGTTTTCATACATAGTTTTTGCTTCAGTAATTGTTTTAATTGTCAAGAGTTCGTCTTCAAAAGTTTTATATTTTTCAATATCTTTTTGTAACGCTTCCATAATATCTTCAACAAAAGACCAGACTATAGTATTTTTCAGGAATGCTTCACCAGATATAGTAAACCAATGATGCATAAAACGCACAACACGTCTCTTATTGGCAACAATGAACTCTTTTTCCTGTCTTGCATTAAGTTCATCGATCCGATAATATCTCATTAATTGATTGCACAAATTCTTCCAAGAAATAAATATAGGAAATGTTAGCAAAAAGTCTAGAAGCAAAGTATCACCATTTTTATCATCAAAGCTATTTGTATCTAAACGGGTCTCCAGAAGATGTTCCATCATTTTTTCAGGTGTTCCTGCCATAACCATATACCTATCGGTTTTGAAATAATATTAATTGATTACCTTTCAGAAAATGTTGTAATTAGGGCTGGAAAAGATGCATTTCAAGTTTTATGTGTAATACATTTTGAGTTTCATTTTTAAATACTTTCATCACTCAATTATAGTTTTCTGGGAAATATGAGTTCAAATAATACAGTTCAAAGTTATTCTCGGAGAGAAATTTTAGTTCAAATCGAATATTTTATAAAGAATACAAATAATTTATTAAAAATTTGTAGTAATTGCGTATAAAGATCATTATCACATTAAATATTGCATAATTCATAATCAGACATGGAGAATAGGGAGTACGAACCGTTTTTACGGTGCCATCAAGTCGAAAAAGTACCTTGGTCCCCCTTTCAGAAAAAGACCCCCAGTTAATTTCAGAGATGAAATTCATACTAGATCTGTGGGACTTTTATAAGAAAAATTAATAAAAAGCCCTTAAGAAGTAAAAATATATATCATTTCATAGTTGTTACATAAGCTGTAACAGAAAATGTTAAAAAGTTATAATAAACAAAATGTTTTGTCTCCTTTACTCGATGTATCACTACTTTTAATAGAGTTTAAGCCCATAAATAATAAAAATAATTGATTATTGAGTATAAGATTTGCCTTTTTGTCAACTTTAAACTCATCCGTAGAATCAAAGCTAACATTTTATTTGGAGTTAATTTAGCTCTACTTATAATTGCATTAATATTAAAATTGATATTGTTGTGACCTTTCGATGACTGAAATATTATTTTTTGATATGAGAACATTGGCTGATGGCATACAGACTCTTATCTGTTATGTGTTAGGTTCCATTAGATTTGTATCCACTCAAACATATCTTTATTTCTCTTGATTGTTTAAATGAAAAAAATTAGAATAGAATTATGGGCGGGAAATTTTTTTTCCAAAAAATGTTGTCTCTCAAAACCGCATAGTTTTTACGCTCCTGTCAAATGAGAATTTTTGAGATATTGCACACCACCCGGACTGAAGCCATTCTCCATCTCTGTTCATAATTGTTACTACACATGCATTATACAATTGCGAATCACAAGTTGTTAGTGATGCTTAACGGTAAGGATTTCGGTAAATTGAATGCAAAAAATGTTGAGATTAGGTCGATGTAATCTCGAAAGTCTACTTGGTCCTATTCTTCTATTCTCTAAGGTTCTCAACCAATTTTGCTTAATCACTATGAAAAGGTCCATTTTTAGTGATTTTTCAGTGTTTTTTGAGATAAAATATTGCTTCGGCCAAATCATTCAGTAAAATTTGATTCTTATAATGAGGATATAAGATCCACCTCTCACTCTACAATTAGATGTGCTATTTCTAAAAATTGAACATTAAATTGTGATTAAATGAATCCAAACAGTTCAAATCACTAACAACTTGCGATTCGCAAAACAGCAGCGAAAAAATTGATGAATAGGTGTTTTATTCATATTAGAATAGCAGGATTTGAAAAGAAAATTTATTATATTAAATTAAAGGCAAATAATCTAATTATTATATGTCAACATATTGACCAATTAATTCCATTTAGACATCTATTTGTGGACGCAAAGATTGATAGACTATTTTCAGTAAATTTAGATAAAAAAAAGTCAAAATCAGATCATTGTGTAACTCGACGGGAGACTGCAATGCTATGAATAATAAGGGATTGAATGCATAACAAACACGACCGTAACCAGCTATGGAGGGCTATAGCCCCCTCCCAAAGGTTTCCAAATAATTGAATTTTAAAGTATAAAATGGAGAATTTGTTTAAGTTATAGCTCGACCAGACATGTTAATCTCTTAATTAGCCTGAAATATTTAACCACTTTTTAGTCCTAAATTTCTGGTAACGGCACAGATAACAAGTGATCTTTTCTTCGATGAATAAATGTTTGGATAGAAAAAAAGTGTTAATATCTCGACATATAATAGATGACCCTATATTTTTTCAGTTCTGGTTTTAATACTTTAACTAATGGAAAATCAATGCGAAATAAAATTTGAATGAATTTTCATAAAGCCTGAAATATCAATTTTGAGGTTTAGCTGCTGCAAATAAATGGAAACTTCTGTTATGAATAATTAAAGTAGCAGTAACTAAATTTGAAACAATTATAGATAATCGATAGATTTTTTTTAAAGATATAAAATAATATTCATTTTCGGTAAATACGTAGAACTTTAAACAATTATTTAAGGCTTCGATTCATATAAGCTAATTATCAATAATGTAACAAAAAATTTGAACTTACAATATATGGAGTCTAATTTGCAATAAAACGTTAGCATATAATCCTTAAAAACAAAGAGATTTATCTTCATTCATAATCTACATGTTTGTTTTACTTTTAAGGCCTATTTGCTAACGTTGTTTTTGCAAATTAGACTTCATGTATAATAAATAAAATTAAATGAAAACTACTTAAATCTCATAATTGATCAGTAATGAAAGATTATTTACTTATAATGAGAAGCCACACAACTTTCTCCACTAGAGCTTTGACCAGTTAGAGAAGAGGCCATTTTCTGCAGAACCAATACTTCTCTTCCATGTTCTTTAAGTCTAACAGTATTTGCTTCGACATCACGCAAAATACGATCGAAATGTGATTTATCGACGCGAAGAAACTGACAATTGGATTCAGTAGTGATAATGGTGGCAGCTCTGGGCGCCTCATTCACGAGAGCTAACTTTCCGAAATCATCGCCTTCATGGAGAGTACAGACCACTCCTTTACCAGCAATAACAACATTGACAGAACCACTTAGAATGATATACCAACACTTGCCACAGTCTCCCTGATTGAATACTAACCATATTTTTATTATTATTTTTAGACTATGTAACTATTTTTCACAATAAATTGATAACATACTGACATTTGATAGAATAATTGAAAATATAATTCATAAATATGTTTTATTTTGGTTTCAAGTTAATGATAGTTTTTGAATTTTAAATAAAATTAGACAGATTTTATCTTTCAAATACAAATTACTTAAGGTTTGCTTCACACTAAATGTAAATATTTATTTTAAAAAGATAAATTCAAAAGACATTAAATATATACTAAGTCAGCAACAGTCTAAGAAATGAAGGCTTAAAAATGATCAATACAAAAGAATGTTTAACAAAATACTCTCAACACTAAAACTGTCTGTCTGTTTGTCTCTGGACACTAAAACTTGGTCATCACAGACCGGTCAGTCACGTGTCATTAGAACTGGTATGACCTTAAGAGCTGCCTCAATGTATTTTTTATCCCCAAAAAGTGTGACCATTCAAAATAGAAAATTTGGTGTAAGCTTCTGCGTGCGTTTTAAACCCATGTTTCTTTTATTCTTAACAAATCTAAACTTTGATTATATGAGGTTAAGTGGTGCATAAAGATGCCCACCCCCGAAAAGTTGCTACATTAAGTTCAATTAAGTTAACTTAGAGAAACAATTCAAATGTACTGTTTTATTTGATTTGGCCTCACGTTTATTTTTGTATTTCATATCAATACTGTTTCATATCATACTCTGAATTATCAAAAATTCAGTCTTAAAGTTTTGAATACAGAATTATTCTCATGTCTACAGATCTACATTTAAATGTCTGAAAATTTGTGTAGGGGTCCCCTGGCTAGGTATGGCACACATTACATTTTAGCGGTAAATTAAAGTAATAATAACATAAGACGTAACGTTTTTATTGATGAGTGAGTTTTAGCTTAGAGTTGCTTTTGCTTACACTTTGAAAATTTACAAAAATTATAAAACTTTTAAACTAATAATAAATCTATTCAAAATATAATAATTAATTAATTATAATGAAATTTCATATTTTGAAAAGACGAACTTAAATGAAAATTGATTCGAATATTGAGCTCAATAACAATGTGAACCCTAAGTCTGGAACCATTGGCCAAAAAGTGAAAGTAAGTGCTATCAAAAAATGAACAAAACTTACAAACAGTTCCTTTTTTGAGATGAGATTCGAATGCAATAACTGCTGACAACTCTTTTTTGACTGAATTGGACAGATGTGACAACGCCTTTATGTGCAATAGCTCTTCATAAACTGATTCAATTTCTTCTTCAGTTCGTTCTTGAGGTCTGCAAATGAGTATTCATTAAGTTCTTGAGCTATAAATTAAAGTGATATAATAATATAATAAGTAAATGGCTTACGATTTACGTAATATTAGCCTAAAGATAGCGTCCGGCGCTAATTGAACCAAAGTTGCCAACGATTGGTGAAGCTCTGATTCAGCAACTCTTTTGTCATCAATAGAAATAATTGGATCAATCATTTGTTGATCATCGAAGCAAAAACGATAAAAAACATATCTGTCCACGAATTGATTAGGATTTCCATCATTTGTCACTTGGATTTCATAAAACATTTTAGTTTTACTTTAACAGTACCGTATATTTTAGTTTTAGTTAACAACTTATATTAAAATATGATCAAAACTTATATTTAATGGCATAATATATGTTCAAAAAAATCAAGAAGTTCAACAAATTATTGGAAAAAATCATTAAAAAGTGATAGATTTCACTCAACATAATACTAATACCCGCTTATTGTCAACCCTCAGTCCTGCACCAGTGATTCAATAAATTTCTCGGTTTTTGTTAACTGTTTTTGTTGAACCGAGTGGTTGACATTAAACTGATTTAACTGTAACTATTAAAGTGAACACATAATTTAGTTTATTTTAATAAAAGCAACTTTTCAAAAGCTATAGAACTAATTGTATTTTTGAAACTCCAAATCTGGTAGAAGTTTACATGAATTGATGTTTAATACGAACCTTGATTTAAGACCTGAGCCTCCAGTAAGACCTGACACATGGCAGTCGCCTGTCCTCTTGAATGAACCCGTACTTGAGTAGTACTGGTTATGTTGAGAATCCAATCTATCAATTCAGACCCTATTATACATTTACGATATAATGTATTTGTTGGTAAATGATATTTGCGGTCACGAATTAATTGTGGCGTTGAATTCATGATCACTAGACGAATAGTCCATCCAATACGATGCAAGGGGTCCAATGCTTTCTAACATTTGAAGAGTAAAGTTTAGATTGAGTGCATTAAATTAATTTGCTTTCATTTCTAAAACTAAACCTCAACAGCTCGAGTCAATCGGATTAAGTGAAACATCAGAAAAAGAGTAATATATCGGATAAGGTTCGGATTCATAACACAAATTAAATGGTTCAAAACAACATAACAAGTCATACAGTTTAGAATGATTAAATCTTTTGCTCAACATATCATTATATTTAAATACAAGTGAATTAACGTATAGGTTAAAGCATAATTTGAATTTTTAATAAATTTGCATCAAATACAAAATTACATTAAGTTATTTTCAAAAATGAGAACTTCATATGAAACTTGGTGTTGAACTAATTCAATTATCCTTTTAAGATGAAAAATCAATCAATCAATCAATGAATGACGGAGAATAGTTACAAAAGAAAACGAGACTTTTATTCTGTAATGGTATTATCGGTACTACTAAAGTCTACTCTTCGTAAAATTTTTTAAGACTGGGATCTCTAGAGCTCATCATATTTGGTCTTTTGTGTACAATAGAGTTCATTTTATATTCAAATTGATTTCAATGATTTCAACTAAATTATTATATTATTATACTAAACAAAACCTAAAATATTAAATAAATTTTATTAAATTGATAAAAAATAATATGAAAAAGATAACATTTGTATATATATATATATATATTTCAGGATGCCAAAGAAATGATATTTCTGAGAAATAAATTAAAAAATAATAAGATCTCTAACTTTTTGTTATAGCGCATACTCAAAGTAGGGTTTGTCAAACTATTACCTCAAATTTGATTGTTTTTTACTTTACAAGTTATATATTGATAGATAAGATATTTAGAATCGAGCGCTCAAATCATTTTGATTTTTAAATCAATCCCTACTTTAATGATAAATAAGTAAAAATATTCGCAAATATCATTTGTTTGGCATCCCCTCATATACTGTGACTAAAACTGAATGTGTCTGCATCCACTGCATCCACTGCATCCCATTACTCCAGTTGCTTGAAAACATTTACGATTCTCTTACTGTAAGCCTTCAAAAAAGAAGTTTTTCATAATCTTAAACAAAAGATTTACGCAGTACAAGTAGGGTTGGCAAAGATACATTTGATGTATAATACATGTAATAATACATAGCCATTTTGTAATAATACATCTATTAGAAAACTTTCAAATTTTAAACTTCTTTCAAGTAAATATATAATAGAAACACATGTTTATGACAGAATATATATACTGAACCACATATAAAGGAGTTCCAAAATACTATCTATTTGTGCCAATAAAATAGATATAGAATTGAGATCTGACTTACATTTTCTGGTATAGCAGTTGACAATGAGTGAGGTGTGGCGTCTTTCTCAGTGCATTCAATGATGCAATTGTTATCATTATGGTTAGTGTCGTGTTGTGACCATTCCTGTAGCTGAACGTGTGCTTTGCTATCATAGCAATCAAGCGGTGAAACAATATCATCCATTAAATGTGAACTTTTGTTCCATAACTCTTGAAAGTCAACCCTTTTCACTCTCAATAAAGTGCAGGGCTCTTGTGTGATGACACTCACTGAATGTGTTCCACCGCCTAATACTGATTCACCGAATGCCGTACCGATGCCTAGC
>JAQFZT010002892.1:0-10473 GCA_034696325.1 Camisiidae sp. | reverse complement strand
CTGTCCAGAAGTGAATCACATAAAAAAGTTCACATATCTATCGTTGTGAAAAATCAGAAAAAGTAAGAATTTATCATTATTAATTATATTTACACTGTATTATATTAAGGTAAACACAATGCCTGAGTATCTGAGAAAACGCTTCGGTGGTCAACGGATTCGTGTTTATCTCTCAGTGTTGGCGCTTATACTTTATGTTTTCACTAAAATATCAGTAAGTTTTCTCATAACATGATCATATTTTCTGAGAATGTTTAGGTTAAAAAGCAATTCTGTTCTTTAAAACTAAAACAATATTGAGTATAAACAGATCTGATGCGAAAACCTTTCCAGTCTATGAAAAGCATGTTTTATTATTTATTTTGATGTTTACCTTTATTGAATTTGAAATTTTATTCTGATAAACTATAGGCCGATCTATACGCTGGTGCCATATTCATCAAACAATCGTTAAATTTGAATATTTATGTTTCAGTTGTCATACTTTTGGGTATTGCAGCTCTTTTCACAATTGGCGGCGGTCTCACTGCTGTATGTATTCAAAGGTTATTGAAGAGCAAAAGTATACTTTTCATTATACAACTCATTTTCGGCCACTGAAAACAATGTGAAAGACTTTTTTGGGAAATAAGTAGTTCCAGAGATAACACAGAATGAAGACGACAATCCTAATAAGAAACAGTAACAATACTTATTAAGTGCATCTATTAATTGTTTAAACCTAACCTTAACTTAAATATGAGTTTTATCTGCAATAATGTGTTTTTGTGATCTCATATAAAGCCAATTACTATTGAATTTCGATGTCTTCATTTATCTTTATCTTTGGAACTATTTATTTCGAAAAAAATTCTTTCATATTGGTTTTGAGCGGTCGAAAATACACTTGTATATAGGGTTTCAATGAAATCAGTGATTGTCCGTACCCGCAAAGTATACCTTCATTTTGTCACTTGAATAATTGAATTTCTTAAGAAAACTGATAATGTATTAAAAGGTTATGTGGACTGATTTTGTGCAAACCATTTTAATGCTTGGCGGAGCTCTTTGTCTCACTATTTTAAGTAAGTTTTTCAACTCTTCTACCCAATCAACTTTAACTAGATCTTAAACACATACATATATAGGTCTGACAAAAGTTGGTGGTTATAGAAATTTAATGGACAATTTTGCATCACTTGCTGAGCCAGAAGATCCGAATTATATTGCATACAAAGATAATTGCAGTCAAATTGAATCAAATAATACGTGTATTTCATGTAGTGCTGTGACTCCATATTATAAGAATCTATTACGTCCTGCCACTGATACAGAGTTGCCCTGGTCTGGAATGGTGTTCGGGCTAACAGTAACTGCAGTTTGGTATTGGTGTTCAGATCAGGTATAAATCAAAATCCTCCTCTCATATTTCAACCACTTCTGCTAATTATCATTAAGGTTATAGTTCAGAGAGCATTGTCAGCCAGGAATGTCACGCATGCAAAGGCTGGTTGTATTCTCTCGTCTTCACTTAAAATATTGCCTCTCTATCTACTTGTGTTGCCCGGAATGGCAGCAAGGATTTTATGGCCGAGTGAGTCCATATATTTTTATGTCTATTTTATAGTATATTAAAATTCTTGTTTATAAGAAACTTTTATGAAGATTCCTCTGATAAGTCAGAGTAGTGTTAAATTTAATCATTTTTCTCCAGAGCACTAAATTTAGTATAAGATTTGAAAAAGTATTAAGTTTTGCTATGAAAAATTGACTTAATTTTCTATGAAGACACTAAATTTAGTCCTTTGCAACACTAGTCAGAGTATTCTATTTTGTCCGCTTTTGGTGTTAAACACCTGTAACCTTTATCTCCAAGAAGTGATTACTTTTGTGTAATAATAATAAAACTGAGTTATTTATTCTGAGTTAATATGAGTTCATTATTTTAATGGAGAACATAGGAAAAGGAAAACAGAAATGACCAAAACTTATAAACTGTGTTAAGGTTTTGCACAACCAGCTATGGGGCTGAGGGGGCTATTTTTCCCAGAGATTTTCAAATATTCATTATTCAAGTGTAAAATTGAGAATCAGCTTAAGTTTTAGCCCCACCAGACAAGTTTAGCCTGATATTTAGCCCCAAAAAAATGTTTAGCCCCTCAGATGTAAATTGCTGGTTACGGCACAAAATAATTTCCTCTAATTCAAAATGATTTTCACTCAATTAGATGAAATCGGATGTTCTAATCCAGAGAAATGCAAAGCAATTTGTGGAACTGAATCGGGCTGTACTAACATTGCTTACCCTTTACTAGTATTGAGAATAATGCCAAAGGGTATGACTTTGAACGAAATATTAACTTATTTTTTAAATAATTGAATTATTGAATTAATGATAACCCTAAAGGAGCGACTGGTCTAATGTTGAGCGTAATGATGGCAGCATTGATGAGTTCATTAACATCAATATTCAATAGCGCCTCAACTATTTTCACAATTGATATCTACACCAGATTCAGAAAGAATGCGGGAGAGATAGAGCAGGTCATTGTCGGCCGACTATTTGTTCTCGTTCTTGTGGTCATTAGTATTATATGGATTCCTATTATAGAGGCATCTCAAGGAAGTCAATTATTTCATTATATTCAAAGTGTCACTTCATATTTAGCTCCTCCGGTCTGTGCTGTATATGTTTTAGGACTATTCTGGGCCCGAATCAATGAAAAGGGAGCCTTTTGGGGACTAATGAGTGGTCTCGTCATTGGTTTAATCAGATTTATTATGGAGTTCTCTTATCATGTTCCGACTTGTGCTTCAGCAGAGCCCGACCCGAGACCACTCATGCTATCAAAAGTACATTATTTGCATTTTGGTGTTATTTTATTCGCAATTTCATGCATTGTCACAATTGCTATTAGTTTATGGACGGATCCAATCGATGACATTCATGTATGTTGTTTCAAAACAATCCAAACTTATTTGTTTGAAAATTTGAATTTATTCACAGTTATATCGTTTAACTTTTTGGACAAAATTCAGCGAAAAAGTACGTATCGATATTGATTCGGAAGAAGAAGAAAGAGATACTGGAATTTATAACATTGGCTTTACATCTGATATAACCGATGGCTTAAAAACAATCGATAATAATAAAGTCGATGATGTCCCGAAAACCAATATAAATTTGAATGAAGATGACAAAAAAATGAAGTGGTTGTACACTATTTGCTGTATGTCTTCACAAATTAAAGGGGAAACTGATTATGACATTAACATCGATGTTTCGAAAGAAGAAAACAAATTAAGTAAAGAAGAGGAAGCTATCAAAGCGGCCAATGATGCGAAAGAGGAACCATTTTGGGAATCTATTACTAATATATGTGCGATACTTATCATAGCAATCGCTTGCTTTTTGTGGGGTTTATATGCATAACAATTTCAATTAGAATTATTTGAAATGTATTTATTTATTTATTGAATGCAGCTCTAAATCATATATTGAATATTCGAAAACATGTGTAAATAAAATTGGTTTTATTTTATCCATAATGTTAAGTTTAATAAATGAACTTTGTTTGATAATGTATTTTTTCAATCATTTTTGTTTATTAAATTGTAATTTAATTCAAATTGCAATACGAATCATAACAATCTGAATCTTTATTTTATAATATTATTTGAGAAACTGATAACTAATTCAACAAAATCTAAGAGTTTGGATATTAGCTTCAACTCTAGTTTGGACAATTGAGGTATCATTTTCTGTCTATATTTTGAGTATTATACAGGTGAATATTTGACTCTCAATAAAACTTGATAATAGGACAGAATTAGTGTGAATTAGATAGAGATTCTGCTACAATACCATTAGAAAAGCTCATTTATTTTAGTGAATAATAATATATTCTCACATGAAAAATTGCATTTATTTAAACATTTTATTTATCAATATATTTAATAATAGGACTAAAATCAACAAATTCTGGGTGTAATTGTCTTCATGAAAAGTTTCTTCATTTACTTCAAACATTTAGGCAGAGATTCACCTCAACTCACTTTAAATATAGAATGTTTGAACAACTCTTTGATTTAAACTTCAAATAATAAGGCTCCTCAACAATTCCTAAGAATACTTAGTTTTTATCTTCATTTGAAATGAAACGCAAAGTTTGACCCATTATTATATCACACAATAAATCCTTATCTTGTCATCAACTAAATTGAGTTATAAACTAATTGAGTCACTATTCATATGAAGAAACAAATAGTAAACACATAATTAGGAACTACAGGTATTTTGTAGTCAACAAAAGCTTTAAATATAGTTCATGTATAATATATGATACAGATCTGAAAGACAAATATAAGAAGGGTGACCACCTCTCCCGGAACGTCCGGGAGAATCCCGGAATAGGGGGTGCATCTCCCGGAGGGTTTTTACCGAGTGGAATACTTTTACATAGAGTCTCCCGGAATATAACTAAAGTTTCCTATCAAAAAGTGCATAATCTCCCGAAATGATTCTTTTCGAGGTGGTCGTCCTGCATGTGAGATAAATTTTCATATTTTTTCATACATTTATTAGAAATAATGCAATAATCAATTTGATTCCAATATCGAATTGGATTAAAAATAATTGACATAATATGAAAGATTTGAATTACAATAAATAAAATGTATAACTAAATCAAAATATGAATGTTGTAATGAATATATTGATGCGAATAATTATTTTATTTTCAATGAATACTATTATAAGTACAGGCGATGACAGTTAAATGTTGGATAGCGAATGGAGTAACAATTCGAGTATGTCTATTTTACGCTATGTGTATATCAATTTGTTTTACTAATTTGCAGGGAAGCAATGTAAACGACACTTTTTTACATTGTTACTCCATTCGCTATCCAACATTAAACTGTCATCGCCTGTACTGTAAACTCTTCCCCCATTTGATATTTTACACGTTTTCTTTTCTGTTTTGCACAATCTTTTTGAAACAAAGACATTTTGTAAGGGGTAGTACTTTTGCAGACAATAGTATTTAATGGACGTTTCTGAATGGTTGATCAAGTAAAGAGAATCGAGACTTTACTTTAGATAATAACTAATTGTTTGTAGAATAAATAATAGAGTTCGCTTCTAAAAGCTTTATCACCTTAAAAGTTATTAATTTAATAAATTGCATATAAACCCTTTTGCTTTAAATACTATTAACTTCTATCATTGCTTTAAATACTATTATTAAATATAATTGTGTGCAAAAGTATACCCTTTACAAAATGTCTTTCTTTCAAAAAATTGTGCTTTACAGGAGAGAAAAGGTGTAAAATATGAAATGGGGGAAGAGTTTACAATAGAAGTAGAGATTCTCATATTTTCTACAACCAATTGTTTGACTCTCTCAAAAAATACTAATATTTTGATTGAAATGAGTGAAGTCTAAATGAGAAAAAACATATCAAATTGAAGTCAGAAACATATGGATAAAGTTATAAATTGGAATTTAGCATTTCTATAATCTTATATTATTATAATTGATTTCGTACTCTGTATAACATTGAATAAAACTTATGACACACAGATTTAAACAGTAATATTTTATACATTGAATTTTTGCATTTAAACTTGTATGAAAAAGCATTTATTAAGCACTACTTGTTTGAATCAAAATTACAGAATATGATAGAATTAAAGCTAAACATGAAAAAAATGTATTTGTATTTATTTTGAATAATTTAAAAGCAGTGAAACCTATTTTATCACTAATTCTATATATTTTATTCAATATTGAGTTTTCATATATTTGATTCAATAATGGATTATTGACAGCAGATTGAGACAAAAATTCTTCTAATTTATCGCAAAATTCATGGAAATTTTTAGAAATTGTACCACAAAAATAACATAATGTGATGAGTGTTATAAGACTCTCTATAATTATTGTAAAGTCCGCAAAATTCTCTAGCGGTTCAATCGCTAACAAACATAAGAAAGTCATACAAATGGTAACATTGTGAAATATTAAAATCAAAATCAATGGAGAAATCAAATTATCCAAATTTCTAATAAATCTATGAGTTTTACTCACAAATTCATAAATTTTCAATATGTTTATGTGGGAAAAATCTGTTGAAATACTCTTCAACTGTTTGGAAACAATACAACTCTGATAAGCGATTAACGCAATAGTTGTTGTCTGAGAATTGTATGATAAAAATTCGAGTATAAATGGCAACAAAATATGTTTGAATAAGTCTAAACTCCCCATTTGAAAGGCGGCTATAAAGTAAAATACGCTAATCATGAGGTTTAATGAGACAGTAATTAAGAACTGAGAAACACCGATGAAAATCCCAATTTTCTTCTCACTTTTTACGTCAATGTATTCATACGTCTGATTTTGTAAAATGCTTTTAATTTGATTTCCTCTGATCAGTAATAGAATATTTATAACGAAATTTTGTATGTAAAATACAAATACTCCCACATTTAAGACAAATAACATGACCAATGATTTCGGTGAATCCAATTTCCATTGATATACTCTTCTAATTAATCTTCCAACAGTTCCGTAAAATTCATAAGAATAAGCCGCTAAAAAAATCAAATTCCATAAGAGTATTAAAAATGACTTCAATGACTTCAGTGACATCAATGACTTCAAATCAGTCACAAAATAAGATACACCACAGATTCTATGATAGCGTATTAAATACTTAAGACCCATAAATGAATTTAGAGTCAATTCTTGCCAAACTTTCATCTCAATCAACCATTCATTCAGGTTAAACATATTCTGAAGAAGTTTAACAGAATCTTTATCTACTTTATACTGAAGTTTTCATAAATTAATACTTCAATTAAGATAATGGCCTCAGTTTTCTTATGAATGCAAATACTTTCTTTATATCAGAATATGTTTGTCAATCATATGAATATGTTGTCAATCATTTTAAGTGCAAATATTAAGCTTTCAATTTAATTACAATTCGATAATATTTTTAGTTTAGTTTCAATATTTTATATACAGTGTGTAAAGGAAGGGACGGGACATCTATTAGTACCTCAAAAAAAGCTACTTCAAGCAGTTTTAACACAACAGGTCTTAATAAAAGTATTTAAATATTTGATCTGATAGTTTATTTTCAAATAAAAATAACAGGTCTCTTTCAATTTTAGCATCGTATCAATACTTTTACTTTTACTTACTATTGATAGTGAGGCATCGTATTAAATAATACATATCAATTTGATTGCAAAAAAGTTCACTCCAAAACTATTCAATAATAAAACTTTTAATATTAAGTTAATCAAAATCTTAAAGAGTCACAAAATCCTCTCAATCATAGGCTGAACTGAGTTCTCATTTTAATTGAGGAGCCGCATCATAAAACAACACATTGAATTTTTTTAGTGTTGCCTTTACTAGACACTAATTTAAAGCTATAAAAATAAGTTTAAGTTAAAGCCTTACCAAAAGTTTCGTATTAGTGTGTAAAATAGGCACCTAAAAATTAATTCAATGTGTTGTTTTATGATGCGCCTCCTCAATTGTAAGCGCTTATCAATCAGTTGAGACATTGAGAGAGAAAAATACTATTCAACTTTCTATCGTTTATTTATTTATTTGTTTTCCTTTTTATATCAATTTTAAACTAATGAATGAACTGAAACTATAACTTTTTATCGCATTTGTACGACTGCCTGAAAAAGTATTGATACGATGCTAAAATTGAAAGAGAGGTGTTCAATGTTTCAAAGTTTGAAATGGCCAAACAGGTGCAGGTCATTCCTAATAGGGATCCGCAAGGCTTGAAAATTAAGAATCAAACATTGTATGAATATTAAAGGCGAGCAATTCGAACATTACACTTAATTTGTTTTATTTATTCCCCATTATTTTCCACTTTAATTATGAATAAATCCAATTATTCCATTGAACTGAATATAAAATTTTATGTTGTATTTTTTTCGGTACAAACAAATATTGAATTGCTATTGATTGAATGCTTGCTATGTTGCATCCTTTTCTTTACACAATGTAGATCATAAGCTTGATAGAAGCCTCTTGAACATGCTTTTTGACCTACTAACTTAGTGGGTTCATTACAAGATAGGTACAAAATTTCACTCCATATCTCATGGGAATCACATAATAATCTCTAAATTGCATACAATGAAGGCTTAATCTTAAAAATGCTAAAAATCCCTGTATTATATGTAATGAATATAAGTAAATGACTGGCAAATATTTGAAGAATATTTAATATCTTTGAGCTTATTATCCTAAACTGCACAGGAAAGTACTTTACAAAATTGCGTTTATTAGCGTTGCGTATGCATATGTTACAATTTACAAAATTTATTATGTTTTTTGAATTATGATGATTTTTTTGAAAAAATTTCACTTATTTTAGGCAATAAACTTTGAAAAATTAAGATTTTGTAACTATGGTTTAAGTGTTGAAAGGATATTAAATTGGATAGTCGTCATGACAATTATTGCTCTTCACTTAACAAAGTATTACTTAATGCAAACTTCAAAGAATTGTATATAATATTTCTGTTATTATTTGTGAACTAAACTAATTTTTGATCAGAATTGAAAGGTTTTGATAAGTTAAAACATAAAAATATTATTTGATTATTAAATAAGAAAAACAAAATAATTGATCGAGATGTCAATGCAATTCACTGACAGCAGTTCTAACATCAATAATTCATATCCTGATATACCATCGTATGTCTAGAACATAGATATTGGTAAAAGTAGAATAGTTTGATGAATTTTAATTTGTTTTCTATTAAATAAAGTCATCGAGAGTGTTGGATCTCAAGAAGAAGTGAACGCGAACAGAAACTTATCATATTTTGTATAATATTAGCTGCTATAATAGTTGCCCTATTCATAGCGGTTTGTGTTATGGCTTCAAAAGTCAATCATTGCTGACATCAACCAAAATATTCAATCATTAATATTTATGGCTTTTGGATGAAGTCATCAATAAATTGAATTCATTCATAATGTTATTTTCCCGGAAAAACTCGGAACTTATTTAAAAACATCTTAAGCTACAAAAGAGTCATTTTGGTATTAAATTAATTGATATTTTAGTAAAATTGTGAAAAATGTCAATTATCTTCATTATATCATAAAAGAAAACCAGTTTATAGTATTTTATAATCATCCTTTATATTCAAGTTTTATGTAATTGAAATCATGTTTATTGTTAAGATCAAAATGTTTATAAGTTATCAAATTATTGGAAACTTGACTTAATTACAGTATAAAGTACGAAACTCTCAAGTTTTCACATTATTGAGTCTAACTGTTAGATTGAGTTGAATTTAATTCTTAACACAGATTTCTTTATTAATGAATGAGAAATGACTGTATCGCTTGTACTGCCCAATTAAAAACTAGCTTTAAATTAATCTACTTTTAATAAGTTAGTTTCAAACTATTTAATTGTTGTGATCAAATTCCATCACGAATTACACTCTTGAGATCATTTGTAAATAATATTGATTCGGGTTTGAAGAACTTGTATTATGCAAATTCTCAAATCAAATAACTAATAGAATAAATATTAAAATAAATTTAAAAGGATTAAGTTTTGAAAATATATTTTATTGATGTATTGAAGAAAGAACTTGTTCTAAAAGAACTAATAGACTGAGTTAGTCTAGGTTTGAATAATGTTATCCACAATGTGCTGATTTGCAACTTGTTCACAACTTTAATTACAAATATTCACCACTCATTTGATTTTAAATAATCGAAATTACTTGAAATTACAGTAATTATTTTCACCTCTCTTTAAAGTATAATGCATTGCAGCTTAATGTAATAGTTGAGTATATTATTATCCCAATACAATTTAGGATGAACTCTTAAGAATTTATATTAAAAACAATTCTTTCATTCAAACAGAGCTTTATTTATTTTCTGTTATATTTTATGAAATCACTTTTTATGATAAATTAATCAATAGTTTTTGTTAATATACTTTAATTGAAATTAAAGTAATTATTTACCTCTCTTTAAAGTATAATGCATTACAGCTTAAAACTGAACGCGACCTGTAATTCAATGCATGGAATGATTGCTATCAATTATAAGTAAAAGTCATTCAAATTTTGTTTATTGAGATTTAAGTTTCAAATTACATGCAATATAAAGCGGTCGGACCCATACCTAAGAAGTTAAGGACTGCCGGACGGCTTTGCTATTGTGACCCAATACTTATTTACTATATGAGCCACTAATACAATGTGTAAAGGAAGGGACGCAACACAGCAATGTCTATTAGTACCTCAAAAAAAGCTACTTCAAGCGGTTTCAACACAACAGATCTTAATTAATAAAAGTATTTCAATATTTGATCTGATAGTTTATTTTCAAAAAAATTATCAAAGTATTTAAACTTTGAAATGGCCAAACAGATCATTCCCAATAGAGATCCGCAAGGCTTGGGAATTAAGAATCA
>JAQFZT010002891.1:0-10477 GCA_034696325.1 Camisiidae sp. | reverse complement strand
TGCATCACTTATTTCTTTTACCATCTCTATCAACATTTTTCATACAAGTCTACGAATTTCAAATTCAAAGTCCCTTAATCTGAGGCGTGAAAAAACTAGCAATGTTTGAATTGAGGCAAAAATTCACGCTTCAATAGAATATTTTACTTTTTAGCTATTCTTTTAGGAATTAATGAAAACATCAAAGCTTCAAGACTTGTGAGTTTAGTTTCAAACAGAATGAAAACTTTATTCTTTTTATATAATATATAAATAGATTAATTTTCAGTCTGCTTTTCATGTCTGTTATATTAATGCTTACTTAAGTATTTTTTAAACTTGAGTGACTTTCTTAATTCGTATTCTTCTTTTACATCAGAAATTGTTTTCGAATTAATATTTACTATTAAAAAAAAGTAAAAACTTTTCACAAATTAAAATTCAGAATTATATTAAAATAAGTTAAAGAATTACAATATTTACAAAAGAGAAATTAATTTCAGAAGTTTTTAATTAGTTTTTCAATAATACTGTATCACAAAAACTGTATCCATAAATAAATTTGTATTAAACCTGCTTTCAAAATAGAAAATTCTTATAAAGCTAATAAATTCTGAAATTTCAAATCATCAGCAATTTGTGAAAAGTAAAAAATAATTACGAATTTACTAAACGAAAAAAGTATGAATGAAATTATTTGGAAAAATTATAATAAAATTGGGAATTATTTAAACAGAGTGAAAGCTATAATAATTTGTTTATTTAACTCGACTATTGAAAAAATACTCAATAATTTTTCTCATTTATAGCCTTACTTTTCAAAATAGTTTACAAATTTCTGATTCAATATTGAAATTTTTGAATTCAAAGTGATTTTATTAATTTTGTGTTAATTTTAAATTAAAAAATAACACCTTTTGTTTGTCCTTTAGATGATCGAATGATTAACAATAGTTGTAAAGATTATATGAATGATTTTCTCACATGATGTGGACATTCAAATAATCGATAGAACCAACAATTATTTATTCTCAATTTGTTTGATATGAAATTGTGCTCAGAATAAAGATTCGTAAAAGTATACGAGTTTAGTATGAATTATGTAGTTATAGAACATATGAAAAAGTCATCAGTCATTATACCGCAAACACATAATGAATTTAAACATTGTTGACAACTTGAGGACAAAAATTTTGCGCATTTCGTAATTATCTCTCAGATAGATGTTCACAAGCAATCGATGTTCTCCGTTATAAACTTTTTAAATCTTAAAGGTTCTAAAG
The DNA here is from genome assembly GCA_034696325.1 of Camisiidae sp. Taxonomy (NCBI): domain Eukaryota; kingdom Metazoa; phylum Arthropoda; class Arachnida; order Sarcoptiformes; family Camisiidae; species Camisiidae sp. The sequence goes on along the minus strand of JAQFZT010002891.1, from coordinate 9,215 downwards.
TTCTCTCAAAAGTTCAAAAACAAGTTCAAATTCTAATAAAACTGAATTTATATTATAGAATATTATTGGATTCATAAGAGTTATTCAACTCTTTTCTGAATCTGATAAATCAAATTAATGTAGACAATAAACCCTTATTAAAAGCTGCAACAGTTCATTAGTGACTTTAGGTATTAATTTAAAAACTTTTTTGATTTTATCATAACTAGTATTTTGTGTTTAATAAGAAAATACTTTATGTTCATTATATAAATATTTATGAGCATAATGTTTAATAGCTATTAACATTGGGTGGAGAAATTTGTATGATTTGTTATGCAAAAAACATTTCTATGATAACAAAACTGATTCTGTGTTATAACTGTTGGTGGGATTTGAAATAGCGATAACCTGCCAAATGTCAGTATTCATCAAATAATTATCAATATCACTATTGTTGAAGTTCATACTCATTTGATAATTCAGTGAAACAAGAAAGTTAACTTGTTCAATTCCTTATTAGATAAAATGCTACAGAATATGATTTACTACAATTGAAAGACCGGATTCAATTGAGATTGTTTTCAATTGTTGTCCTTTTAAAGTTTTAAGTCACGCGCTTCATGGTAAGGATAGGATCAAATCAATATATACAGAGATTCCCAGTCTTTTTTTATAAGATTCGCTAAATTTCATATGATTCCTGAACCCGGTTGAGTTTCTGGTATTTTTTAAATAAAGTCGTGTCAGTCAATTTCGAGCTCGCAAAATAAACTTCAAATGAGATCCATTACTAGAAAAGATATTAAGCATTTGATGATTGTTTCGATGGGATCATAATCACTTGAAGAGATGATAATGTGTTGAAATAAACCGTTGGTTATTATTGATTTGTTCTTGTTGGACAACCACTGGAAGTTGATGTTCACTGAGGAAGACCAGCCACAGATCTGGTAAAGAATGCGTGCGATCAAATTCTTAAGTCACATATAGAGAGATAGAGGAAAAGCTTAAGATGAAATCCTACACATTTTCAACAATTTAGCATCAATATCTTCGAGTTAGAAAAAAATAATCTTAATTTTCACCATATTTTCCTTACTTTTGAGCTGTTGAGGCCTATTTCGATCTCTTAAGAACGGTCGTGGAATAGCAGGTCCGTCAAAGTTAGTGAATGTTATCAAAAAAAAGACTAATATATGAATTAAGTTTATTTTCACTGAACTGAAGATTATGTAGTTTTATAAAAAATAAATAAATAGCGGTTTATAGTCTCAATTGAATCTTCATATACTTCTTAAGTTGAACATTATATTCTTGATTCGAGAAACGCTTTGATAAGAAAAAAATACTCATTTTAGAAGAAAGCTTTTTAATGATTTAGAATCAGGAAAAACCATTAGTTTAATGCAAATGTTAGTTTAATTCATATAATTACGGGCATAAAAGAGTTCGCTTATTTGCAATTAAGCATTCACATTAGCAAGTTTTTACAAGGTATCACTTCACTGATCAAATATTTATGAATTTCAGTTCTGTGTTTCGGTTTCAATTTGAACAGTGCGTTCTCTCTCGGAATATATTCTTATCATAAAATTGCATAAATTATGCAAATTTTTTAATCAAGAGTTAATAGACAAATACCTGCAGCGCTTCTTTCATTTAAAATATTCTGTATTAAATGAGATTTAGTTGGATTTAAACATTTTCATAAAATTGATGTGCAAAAATGGGTATTAAAAATTATAATAATATTCCATAACAGGAATGATAGGATTTTTGGTGTTTAAAATTTGAAAAATATCTCATAATCTCATATGGATGAGGATTTGAATTTAAAGAAGTTTTAATTTAAACTTTAAGAGAGAATTCTCTCTGAAGATCACTAGTAAAGGACGTTAAAGGGGCTAAAAATGAAAATCACGAATGTTGGAGGGAATCAATTTGATTTCATTCCACATATCATTCATAAGTTTTTCTCTTAATTTATCGACGGCTATAACTTCATAATGATCTAAAAATTTCCTCAAAAGGCAGAAATGAGAGCTCGATTCCAATAGAGATTGTTTCAAATATCTTAGATTTGAAGTGAAGCTTATGTTTTTATTTTCATTTTATTACATTCATAATAAGTTATAGCAGTAATTATATTCTGGGTTTAACTTTCTTTTGTCCTTAAATAAGCTTTTTCTGTGAAATATAAAACTTTTTCTTTATTACAAAGGATTTCATCGATATTAAAGAAATGCTCTTAAAATTGAATAAAATTTGAGAAACACTTGAGCTTTTTTCCCCTTAAAATAAAGTTTTCTACAAAATTGTGTTATTTTTATTAGAAAAAGAGACAAATAAAGGAGAAAACAGAATAAAGTCTAAGAAGGATTATTTTTTGAGGATTTTTTGTGAAGTTTCGAATTAATATGATAGATAGTGGTGTAACCATTATTTTCTTCTTGAAAAAGCAATTCCAGTATTACCAGAACTTTGTTGCCTTTGAAGAAAGAATAGAAATATGTTGGCTGTAGTACAACCTGTTCAATTTCCGAATAAGAAAAGAATTGTGTTTTTCTGGATCAATAGCGTTTCATAGAACATCTTTTACTTCAAATAACTATACTTTTTAGTTTCTTAGCAGATTCAGTTCAATCAACAACATTTTCATCTCAATTAATAAAAACTCTGACTATTCATTATGATTTGCTGCAAATTCTTATTTTATGTCCATATTATTTCAAGTGAAAACATTTTCTTTCCGATTTTGGTAAAGTAGTAACAAAATAAAACTTATAGTTTGAACATTGCTTAATAACCAGAACCAACAATTTCCAATCCTTAGAAGTTAAATAAAACGTGGTTTTCATAACTTATAAAATTTTCTTGTAAATTATTGTTCCCAATAAGTAAGGGCTCATAACACTTATAAAACGTAAAGATGGCCTAATGGTCAGTAAGCTTAAGATTAATGTAACCACAAATTGCTAGCCATTTATCAATAATCAGTCTCTATTGGGCACCTTTTGCCAAAAGCTATATCTATAAAATTGTTTTTATGGATCCACGCATTCATTACATCGCTCTTCCATTGATGCTGATTGACCTCAATTACAATTTTATTGTTCAAATAAAATCAAATTAAAACAGATATTTATTGTAAACTCAATTTTTGAGACAAAGACATATTAACCGCTTTAATCTGATAAGAGAATTTGACAACTAATTTAGAATTAATACAATTGTTGATTATTAATTAGTAAAAATATTTGAATAACTGAATAATTTGTTATTTGTTTCGCGTACCTCTCATTTCAAAAGTGTTTACAACACATTTTTCATTGCACTGACACAGACCTGGTTTGGAAGGATTTCTACCACCAGAACAGTATTCATCCAATTGACAAATTGTATCACAATATTCATCTAGTTCTTCATCACTTCCATAATACCTTTCTGAAGCTTTGATCTGTGCTTCCAATATCTTAAGGTCTCGTTTAGGTTTGTCTGAATGAAACAAATTTAAAGCAAAAATATATTTTCAGAAAGTATTTTTGAAAAGTATTTCTCACATCTTGTGTAGAAGGCATAGCCGACAACTAATATAATTATTAATATCAGAATAATCCTCATTCCTTTCCAATAAGATTATTGGTTAGCCATAAAACCGAATTCAATTATTTTCTTCTCTTGTGTTTCTCGATTCAATTGTCTTTCAATGCTTTCCACACTCATTGCGATCACGAATCGATTTTTCTACACAAAAGTTTTCCATTATTTTTATTTCAAATAATAAAAACTTCTATATAAAGTATATTAAAGTCAATTCTTATATATCATTTCATATATTATTGTATATTTTTATTACAACATCAAGAAAACTATAGAAGATTTTGATAATAAAGTTTATACATAAAAAAGTTTTACAAAATTAGAATTTTTTTATTAAAGTTAACATAAATATATTGTTTAAATCTCTTGGAAAGTCTCGAAAATTTGGGATTATTTTTGTGAATTTCTCATATTGATTTAAAAGACGAAATTTTTGACATATTTTGAATGATTTTTGAAATTTAATGGTAATATATCGTGACCATATTTTTGAAATGTAGGTCACATTTAAATTATCGATCCAGTGATAGTTTCAATGGGAATCAAAAATTTCAAGTTCATTAAGAAGTCATATTTGTGCGCATCTCTAGAATTACATAAAAAGCATATCAATGTTTTTCACCTTAAACTAACTTATTTTCAAAGTTTTTCATATCTGTTCTGTCAAAAAGTTTAATTCTTCGAACTTTCTTTAACATAAACTTCTTTCATGAACTGTTTTAAATAAATATAAGATTTTCCAACAACTAAAAGTTGAAAATTTGATTTACGCTTAAATGTTGACATTTCTCAATGTATAGTAAAACATTGACTTATGAATTGACTGATATTATTTGATTAAGTTTTATACTTATGTGTCATTTTTCATGATGAAAAACTGTTATCTTCATTTCAATAGTATATAAATGAATGTCCAAACTATCAAATCATGGTTTTCACAACTTTTTCATCAGAAACAGATATATTATTGATGAAAAACTTTGAAAATAAGTTAGTTTGAGGTAAACTTGTTGAAAAAAATGATTGAAATCTTGAATTTGGACATCTGTTATGAATAAACGGACAAAACTTATAAGAATGTGAAGTCTATGAAAAATGAATATAATGTAATGATGTTTGCACTTGTCTCCCACAGTACTACAGACAAGTAATAATATAACATTTAATACATCTAAAACATTCAAAATAAATAGGCAGATCATATTCTTTACCAAAAATCATTTGACAACTATTTTCTATGTCTTAAAACAATCAAATTTAATCCCATTTAATGTTTATTTCAACTTCAATTTTTAACGTCTAGTTTTTTACATTAAGTTATTTTTATTTTCCTGACGAAGATTTCAGTTAAAGTCGAAAGCATTCAAAATCAATTACCTTTTAGTTTGATAACTAAGAATTTTGATTAATAAAATGTGAAAATATTAGACTATTTGTTCAATTGATTCAAAACTAGACGAATAATTCGTGTATTGAATATAAAAATATATTAGTATTAACTGAAATTTCTTATCTCTATATTCAAAAAGTATAATAATTTTGAATTAAAACTAAAATCAAATTTTGGTATTTTCTTCGCTAACAAATGTGTTAACTATTATATTCATTTCCAAATTATTAGAATTAGATTTTTTAACATCATCTTTATTATGATCGTTTTGTTGATCGCCATAAAAATTCTTGAGTCTATTAGCGAAAAGCAATATTGCAGTTGAAGATATAGTTGATATCATTAAGAGAGTAAAAGTTGTTCCATGAAGTAAATGCCTGAAGCGGTCGATGTTATAGAGCCAACACTGACCAGTTCTGCCGCACGTCTTCTGCCAAACATTACACGCAGCGTCTGTAAGGGCACCAAAAACTAAAGGCGCAGGAATGAAGGCTAACATACAAAAGAGATAAAAATTTACTTCAGATAATGCTCCTATAAATAGATCAAACTTTTTTCATTTCATATTTTTTTCACACAGAACTCATAGAAATCTAATCAAAATCTAAAATATTTTTGTTTCAAATGACTTTAAAAATCTTTCTGAATTAGTAAGAAATAAAAGAATAAATTGATAAACAGGTGAAAAGTATCTTATTTAGAATACTTGAATTAATCATGATAAATTATTCAGATCTTTATTATCAATTTTGGTATCGGTTAACATTATAACTCACTTTTGATTAGATGTTTGCATTTTTTGTGGTTATGAAATACTCATTATTGCGTTTATTTTATTATAAATATATTAGTCTCTCTCTAACCTCAGGCTAACTCATGTACAGTACACTTGCCTTCACTTTTCTAAAAAAATGTGGAAGAATTATACGCTTTGAGTAAGAAATAAATTGATTTGTCAAAAGTGATCGCGTGCTATAGTTTCTGAATGAGAAAACTTAAGAGAAAATCGACAAAACTGACAGTTAATCTGCCAAAAAACGAATGGACACATGGAATCGAATCAGTTATCACAATAAAATGTTTGCTTTGGGTCTTTAAATGTGATGCATCTTATATAACGCTTTTGTGTTTTCAAATTCATTCAAATACTAGTGTTATAACTCACACATTAAATTGATAATCGAGGCCAAGAGTCCGAGAGCGAAGCTTTTATCTTTAGGTTCAACACATCTTAAAAGAATTAGTGTATCGCCGACTCTTGAGGTCGAAGAAAGCAATTTCTCGACTCCAAGAATACTCATATAAGGCAAAAATGAGGAACAATTTGATTTGCAATAGCCTTTAGTGACTGTCTGCTCATAACCGACACATTTACAGCCACCAAATGTTAAAAGTCCTTCTAAATTGGTTCCATTCTCATAAGCACAGCCCGCATGACACGGAGAAAAATAGTTTGAGAATCCATCCGAACCGCAAACCGGTTGAAAGCGTCTTGTCGTACATTTGCAGTCAGTATTGCATCCATTCGTCAAATCAAGTTTATTATTATCCATTAGTACTGTGTCTGCCATTAATGGGTTATCACAACCCATAAACCACATCGAGAACATCGATGCCGTAGACACGTAATTCAACGCTACCATATATATAATTAAATACTTTGGCTTTGGCTTAAATTTGCTTATTATTATTGAGCCCAACAATACCCCAACTGCTGATGTGATCACACCTACGGATCCTATAATTGCAGATCAAAGTCATTTAAATCGTATTAAAAGTTCATCGAATATCAAGTATTCACCGGTTATGAAACTTGCGTCTGAAGAAGTTTTTCTGAATTGATTTTCTAAATATTTTGGCTGAAAAATAAAATATCCTATCATTGCGTTCAATCCAAATACAGCCGCAATTAGAAATAGCGCTAAAATAGGGTTTTTCAATAGTTGTATTGCTTTACGTGGAAATTCTATTTTAAAATTTTCGAGGAAATCAAACATTAATTTCTGAGAACTTTTCATAGAATCCTATCATTAAAACCTCTTAGTTTAGGCATTGCTTCCGTTCCTTCGACTATCATTCCTGGCATTCGTTTGGGAAACAAAGCGATAGGAAATGTGAATATTAGCAGTAAAGTGCCTAATATAAGGAAACCAATCCACCATGCTCCTACATAACGAGGATCGCTCTGTGATATATCCACATCATCTAATAAAATATTTAAGTTTTAAAATTAGCTTTCATTGTAGATCCAAATGCAATAAAACTCTGTATTTCAAACTCATATCATTTTTTGTTCATTAATTTTATGGTCATTTTCCAAAATTAATTTTGTCATCACATGCATAAAGATGAAAAATTTAAACCTTGTTTAGTGTCATTATTGTCATCTACATGTAGATTATGAATAGCAGTTCATTCGGAGATTAAATTATGAAAATTTTCACATCATTATCGTTTGATAAAATAATTTCATAATAATGAGAGATTGAATTTCTATCTGAAAGCATGTGTATTGAATTTCCTAATTTAGATAGTCTATTAAAATTGATTAACTGTCTAATTTTTGTGACCATTTGATTTGAAACAAATGTTTGAAAATCTTCTAATACGCGAAACCAGTCCAGTGTTAGAAAGTGAGCTAATTGTGGATCATTTCTCATAATAAATATTGTTATGTGAGATTCGAAATAGAAATTTGATTGATATGTAGCGATAAAGCGCAAGTGTTTTCATTGAGTTAGTCTCAAGTTTCACTTCGATATTACCACTCTTTCTAGTCTATCATATTTATAAGTGATTGCATTTAATTAATTTGCATTCACTAGTGAGTGATGTTCTCAAATAAAGTTTAAAAGCGGTCAAAAACTGTTAAATGTGTTAATGTAATTAATCTATTGTAAAACATTAACTTATTAATGATTTTTATAATTAGTTATAAGTGAGAAAAGCCTTTAGAATAATTATAAGTTTTATTTATTCCGGAAATGTTTCATTTATGTCTCATGAATAGCATATTAATATTGATGAAATTTAATGAAATTAATATTAATGTCATTTGTTCGCAATTTACTAATGATTCGATAAACTCATTTCAATATCAAAATTGTTATTCTGAATATTTCTTCTCTACACAACTGTTTATGACCTAATTGAGGTACTTTTGAGAGCAATTTTGATGTAGTTATAGACTATTATTTTGATTAATGTGACTGAAAATCTCGTGAAGATATTTGATAGGAATAATTTGGATTAAATTGTAGAGAATTATAGCATAACTTGAATAAATAAAACGTACAGAAGGGGTCCTCGTAAAACTTCAACGAAAAACCGGCCAAAAAGTATCCTAATTGTGGTCCTAACAGTCTAATAGAATAAGTTAAACCTAGAAATAGTGGTGACTGTCCTTTCTGTACATTATCATCAAGATATGTGAATCCAGCCGTATAGAAGGCATTATGTCCGACACCATTGAGAAAATTGCTGACAAAAAAGATAATCAAAGCCGGAATAGTATTTGATTTAGAAGTGAGTTCAGCACAACTCTGGTCTCTGTCAGAGTGAGATTCACAGAATTCATATTTTTCTGTTTTATTGGATGAGGAATCAAATAGAAGATGATATGAAGCGCCATAAACGAAAAACGGCAGTGCATTCATATAGCAAGCAATCACTACAATAAACATTCCAAATGCTATAAGTCGTGGTCTATGAACATGACTCGCATAATAGCCAGTTATTGAGCTGAAGATCATTGGACTAAAATTGTCGGCTATAATAATAAGTCCAGTTATTTTACTTGAAAATCCAAATCTTTTTTCAATAGTGCTCATCACTCCGACGAAATACATGCCAAAAGCGCCCTGAAGTATACCGAGAATGTTGGATATAATCATATACCAAACCGGCGTCGCGAATCTCTGTAACCATTCGGGTTTCCAACTGCCGAAACCACATTTTGTGTCATCATCACTATCATTGCTCTTTTTATCTTCTCTTGAAGTACTCTCTCTATCATTTTCTCCCATTTCGAGTCCGATATAATTATTATAAAAACTCAAATATCAGTCAAACTTCTCTTTTATGAGCCAAATATAAAACCAATTCGAGATTCACATCAATTTATCAAATTTAATCGCAAACAATAATAGAAATAATCCAATGAATTCAATAAGAAAATGATTCTCATGTTAGAAAAAGACAAGTTTATTGTATTACTAGATTATATAACACACTTATTATATTA
>JAQFZT010002890.1:0-10481 GCA_034696325.1 Camisiidae sp. | reverse complement strand
TGTAAATTTTAATCTCTAAGTTATGTCGTTTTGTCTATGTTTTTCATGTTTCTCAAATAAAAAGTTAAAAAAAACCCCAAAAAAATATCTCACTATTAATTCCCAAAAATGCAACCGGACAGCGGTGTAACAGTATTAACTCAATGAAAATAATAATAAAATAAAACTGTTTCAAGGTATAACTGTGTTTCTTTTATAATTTCGAAGAAAAAAATAGTAGATAAAGGTTTTATATATTATTTTATTCATAAGAGAAAGAAAAAAGCATCAGAATCATAGTCTGAATTCATAGTTATGCATGTTTAATAATTCTTATGTCCATCTTTCAAAGTAGTTAAAAGTTTTTTATTTCTTTAAATAGAAATTATTCACAAGTGTTTCCTTTCAAATTCATATGTCCTCTGTTTTGAAAAAAACTCAACATATAAATTAGTCTTGTGAGTGCAATAAAGTCTTAATTTTTATGTCATTTCAATGAGTTAAAGGACTTTATAGCACTCAAATGATTTATGAAGTAAAAAAGTATAACTCATTTTTGTTATTCAGTTAAATATTTCCGGTTACATATATTTATTATCGGTTGCTATTAGTGACAATATTTTAGTAAATGTAAACGATAATGAAAAAATGAAAAGTTAGCTGAAGACAATTATTTTGTGAAAGAGAGAAATAAGCATCTAGGAAATGTTAGAATAAAAGCTATTTTAGAGTTTGACAAAATTTAGTTGAATTATGATTCAACTCAATCTAACTTATTATAAATGATTATTCGATTGAATATGTATTGCATAGAAAGTTAACTATAGTCGTCACAATCAAGTGATGCTTGGATTTCATTCTTTAAGTAAACTTAAGAAGGGTTTAACAAAATTATTCATTAGATTCGTTTTACGGTTATTTTCATTCAACATTTAATCTTATGATATTTCTAATCCAAAATGTAAAAATTCTTTATTAGTTTTATAAGACGGACAATAAGTCAAACTTTGTACAATAATTAAGAGAACTCAAAATTAAGTTATTGTCATTAAAATCCGAACAATTTTATCCCTTAATATAAACATAACAATGAATTGATTTGAGCTGAAAAAGCTTTTTTTCAAAAATTTCCATTAAAATTTTATAAATTAATTTAATTAGCATTGGTTTTAAAGGGAATTTTCGAAAAATGGGCGCAATTAAGGCAAATAATATTCAAATTTGATTAATCATTATGGAAATTTAAAGTGTTTACCAATAAGATCAATCGATATAAAAATCTAATCATTTTAGAATCTTTTTTGATGAAATGGTAATAAAAACAAAATACGGTCAAAAGAATCCTTAGAACTCAATGGTAAACTAAAATCTCAACTTTATTTTCCTTTCTATTTCATCAAAACTGGTACAATTGATTAAATTTTTATATCGATAGATTAGATTTTTATATCGATTGGTTAGATTTTTATATCGATTGATCTTATTGGTAACACTTTTAAATTGTATTATAATAAATAAAATCAATTATCATTTGACTCAATTGCGTGCATTTTAAAAAAATTTCCTTTGAAACCAAAATTTTAATGGAAATTTTTTATAAAGTTTTTTCAGTTCAAATAAATTTATTTTGATGTTTATATGTTTTGTATTGAAAAGAAAACCAATACTACTTTATCTTTTGGCACTTTGTAGGCACAATTAACTATTTGATTAGGCACTATAAAAGATTAGATTATACTTCATTTTAACGGTTTTCAGGCTTATATTTTCAAGAAAATTGCTTAGATAATATTTAAGATAGTTTATTTTTTCGTCATTCGCGTTGATTCTTTATTTACTACATGTACAGGATCTCTTTTGCTCAATTTTTATCAAATTACAAGCACAGAATTTATCAAAATTTATACAGGAATTACTTATAATCAGTTGATATTATGTCCTCATATTATTAACTCTTATATAAGCAAAACACTCTATATAGAGTTTTTTATGTAACAATAGCATGAGCACTATCCTAATATATGTTGACTTATATTTTAGAAACTGTAAATCTATGCTTTTATTATATATATATATATTATGTACACTCAAAAAATAAAATCTCAATCGTCAATTTGATAAAACTTATAAATTTGTGAAATACTGGTTTGATTCTAATGAAAAACTAAGTACTAGTTATTATAACTCAGGATAACATTTTATAAATAAGTGAGTCAGTCATTTAAATATTCATGTGAATTAAATTGAAATAGTATTTGGAAATTGAATCATTTATTATTTGTTCTTTGGAAATTCCGGGAGGCCTGGTCAGTCTAGTCAGTACATATAAAACTTTATACAATGACTAATACTCAAGTGAAACATAAAAGGAGACCAAAATTAAAAAGAAATGACAAATAAGTGGTAAACTATTTTCAGCCCTAAAATACTCATTGATATATCACTTATGAAGCTATTAATCGGAAAGTCATTAATTTCATTGAATTCTCTCTCATGTCTAAGGTTGCCAGATTTTCGAGAGTTTAAATCTGTACAAAAATAAGCAAAGGGGGCACCAAGGTATGACTTTCAGAAAACTTGTAAAATAGCATAGGGGGAACAAGGTACGACTTTTCAGTTACCAATTTCCTTGGGGAGAGTGTACACCAGGCTTCTCAAACCGCGGACAGCGGGCCAGATCTGGGGGCCTTAAAATTGTTTAATATGTGAAAAGCTTTGATTATATGAGTTTGAACAATTCATTTCGAGAAAAATTTTTATTTAGAAAATTGAATTGTACAGAAATATGATTTGAGATATAATTTTATTGCTCTGCCTTTCAACAACTATTACTCTAAAATATATAAACTGTACACAATAAGTGGTTTGATTGAAAAATGATTTTTAAACTCATAATTGACGAGTTACTGTTGATAGTCTTAACAACAATTCGAAAGACAATGTACTTAATGCTTTTTAAGGATTCAATGACTTGCTTTACTTAAATATACAGTATAGTTTTTTAATCTACAAATTAATAATTTTTCAGATCAAAAACTTAATTATAAGATTAAAAATTTTCTTTTTAATGTCTAGATCTGTACACTTCAATGTACAGATGAAGGTCTAATCTGTAGCCTGTACAGAGAACCCCAAATCTGTACATCTGGCAACCTTACTCATGTCCTGAACTTTTGTAAAATTAATAGTTGTGTTTGTCTTACATGAGAGACAGTTAAGTATTGGTCAAGTATTGTTTTGCAAACTTTATTTTGCAGAAACTTTGCAAAATTTATCAGAAGAGAGACACCACTGCTGTGTTCGTCAACACGTTACACAACTTAAGCATTGAAATACTTTCATTGGAATGACTGATTGATTGTAAATAATAGGCTTTTTTATTATAGAGCAAATAATTTAAATTCCACCAGAATTTCATAAGAAACCGTTGAGTGATTCGTTTGAATAAACCTAAACGTTAAATATATTAATTCATTGACTTATTTGAGCTTATCAAACAATAACACTAATAACTCTGTATCTTAAATGAAAATTGAAATGACGTTTAAATTTACGAATGAGTAGTAAAGTCCTAATGAATGGCTGAATGTAAATTAGATATAAAGAATGAGATATAAAAAATTTCTCATTTTTCAACATGAAATCAAAAAACCAATTCAGAAATCAGTCGTTAATGTCTGCCTGTCTGTCTTCTTAACTAAACAATAAGAGAAGTATTGCATTATTAATTGAAAATCTATAATTTCAGATCTTCAATATTATTAAAGTGTATAAATGTTGTCAAAATTATTAAAAAAGCCTAATTTACAAAGCTCATTAATAATTTGACACTGAGCTGAAATACTGATCTTGTCTTAACAATAAACGACTACAACTTAAAAAAAGTTTTTCCAGATATAAAAAGATTAAAATTTTTTATTTATGATTACAAAAAATGCAATAATAATTAATTTTTTTAAAATTAATTTTTTGAGCAATGATCAGTTATTTAAAATTTCAATAAGTATGAGACAGTATGAGTGATTATTTCAATGCAATATTCATTGATAAGTTTTTATTAAGTCTGATAGTGTAATATTTTCCTTAACAAGAAAGTTATAACATAGTTTTCTAATTATAATTCATTTACTGAGTAATCAGTTTGAAAACTAAAACAAAATTTTCTGAAAGTGACCATGGAAGTGCTTTTTATTATTGCAGATGTGGCTTGTAATTCATTGTCATATGAATGTACAGAAGTTTAATCATAAATGCATTTATTTTGATAAATGAGATAAAGCTTTCAATATATTGGATTATGAATTTTGATTCCTATGTCGAAAAAATAAAATCTTTATTGTAGTTATTATTATTATGATACTATTATTTCATTATCCAGTTTAGACATGTAGTCAAAGTAGGGTGACCACATGTACAGATTTGAGCTGAACTGTCCAGAGTTCATATTGCACTCCAATCTGAATGCCTTATATCCAGATTTCAGTATTTTATACTGAAAACACTCCATTTTATTATGAAAGGGTAAAGATTTAAACAAAAGTATTTGAAAGGTTTGTATCCTGGATTAGATTTGAAGTATTAAAATGAAACAGGTATTGGGAAGTAATGCATGCAAATTGAATGAAAGAATGTACAGGGTTAGGCAGATGTTTATTAACAGATTAATTATAAAAATTAAAATTAATTCGGCGTGTGAATTTTTTTAGTTTATTCTATGCCATTAGCTTTAGTGATAGCTTTAGGCACGTCTTTTCCAAGATTCGAACACCAGTTTGACCATTTCAGGTATTATTGTTGACCAAACATCATTAACTGTTCACGAACATCTGCCTAACCCTGTATTTATCTCTATAGCTGTTTAAATATCAAACCAATAAAACTTTTCTCAAAATATTAAACATTTATGAGAGGAGTAATATTAAAATAGCTTTGAATTCACAATTAACAATCTTTTAAACTTTAGTGAACTGTGAGTTATTTAGTATTGTGAATCTTTGAATGTTTTAAATCATACATAATTATTTATGAAATATTAACCAAAGTTGTTGAATGTGTATTTGCTTTCCCTGTGGCTGATGATTTTGTTGAACGAACTTTTCAATGCTATGCTCTCGCCTGTTTTGCTTCGAGAGCATAGATACCTTTGTTACCCATAGTTACGCATATAGATAGCATTCAATAGAATCTATTTTAAACTTTCGTAAGCATTGCATCAGATAAACTAAAACATACTATTGAGAGCCATCTATATGCGTAACTATGGGCAACAAACGTATCTATGCTCTCGAAGCAAAATAGGCGAGCGCTCTGAATTTTATGACTATGTAAAAAATAATATTGAATTATTAAATCATGCAAAATCTGACAAAATAATACAAATACCATCATGAATAAAAAATTGTTAACTTTTTGTTAAAATTTGAATGCTATACAAAATTATAATAAAATTTCACCTAAAAAATGATAAGGCTATAGTACCATAGTACCTACTTTGCATTTTTCACTTGTACTAAAAATGTTTAGCTTCTCTGCTTATACAGTGCCACTGTTATTTGCAAGAAAATTTTTATCTATAAAATAAACTCTAAAGTTATTTTATTTTGAATTAAGTTATAATGAGAGTTTAAAATTAGGTAAGTATTTTTAGATGGCAATTATTATGTGAAGCCGGCCGGAGAAAACTAGCTTCTTCATATAAAAATATAAAGTCAATCAATCAATCAAATCTTTATTTATGACAGAGAGCCTGAAATAGTTGGCTAAAATAGAGACAAAAAGTCCTGTTTCACTAAAGCTATGTTCTTGACATTTTATTATCATATATATAGTGTGAAACAGAATTAAGGAATTAAAAAAGTTGTGGTGTTTCTCTTTTAGAAAAGTGTGATTTATTGGCTTGTGGGATCGGTAGTGTTCACGACACCGTATCATCAAGTGTGATACATATTTGGATTGAGCTCATCGAGCTTAGTCGTAAGATACTATAATTAACTAGATTTTACTAGTGTTCAACAGAAGTATGGACTATTAAAAATTGCATTTTAAAGCTTTAAAAATGTATTTTCATTCGTTTAATACATAAAATGAGTCAAGAAAATCAAAATCAAGTAAAATCAAGTAGAACAAATTATAATTAATCGAAGTAAATATAATTTACATTTCAAAGGCTAGACCAGACATTTAATATTCCATACTTCTGTTAGACACTTGTAAAAAAAAGTAAATTATGGTATCAATCGACTGAGCTCGACGAGCTGAATTAAACTATGTATCAAAATTGAGGATACATTGTCGTAAACACCCCGAGCTTAAAAGTAAAAAAAATCACACTTTTTTTAAATTGAAACAACACAACTTTTTTAATTCCTTAATTCTGGATTACACTATATCAATATATGGAGATACAAGTTTTCAATGGCCGTCCGAAATTAGAAATTTTTTTTGGTTTTATGCCTGTATCGAAACTAGAATTTTGTCAAAGATTAGTTATTAGATATTTGCATGTATTTTTCCAGCATTAAAGATTATAATAAAAACAACTTAAACTTAAATTTTATTATCCTAGCTCCATATTTGAAAACTTAGTAATCTAAAAGGCCATTCAATTCTAACCACTGCAGTCGTGTTATTTTGAGGTTCTTTAAGTTCTAATACTGTACGACTTACGTATCGAAAATTGTTTGCATTTAAGGCTTTTTTTACTGTCTCGTTTGCTTTTTGAAAATACTCAGCTGGTGTTAATGTTCTGTTTGTGTTCACTAAAATTTTTGTTGCGTATTTACTCCAATGATAAACAGCTGAAGGTAAGCTAATAAATTTGATTTCGTTACGGTCTGCTAAGTCATATAATAACGCCATATCATTAGATCCTTGTGATCTGATAAGATCAAGAGTATTCCAAAGAGCGCTTATTATAACTGAAGCATCATGATGGTATTTATAGCATATAAGCTCGAATGCATCGTCATTAATTGCGCCTTGATTTGTTATACTCTCGCAATACAATTCAAGATTAACGAATTTTTGATCTTGAAGGTGAATGCGTGTGAATCTAGCGAATGCAAATTCAAAGTATGCACAAAACATTTGTAAATCATTAAAACTGTTATATGAGGATGTTTCGAAAGCCATCCGACGAGCAAAATCGGCTGCAGCAGATATACAGACTGGTTTGAACATTTCCTTTCCTTTCATGATGTATTCAACTCTTTTACTAACAATTGTTGGATCTACTTGGTCAAGTATCCTGTTGTAAAAGTTTCTATTCGGGATTGCTTGAGCGTCCACATTTATAAAAGTGCGAAAAGTCTCTAAGTTAGGTGGACGCGACATTTATAATTAAAATTTTATTAATCTCTCATATGAGACTTAGTTGATTGACTTTTTGAAAATTTGGATATAATGAATACAATCGATTTTTCCACAATTAACAGTTACTTAAATGTTGAGTGAGAAGAATGATAATTCACTAAAAAAGATCAGTACAATTCGGTAATAAATGTGGCTCAATATACTTTAGCTTCATATTTTCAATCTTTAGACTTTTTTGGTAAATAGTCGTCTATTATCACAACTATTTCAACTATTTACTTCTATTTTATTTAAGATACGGATAAAAAGGAAATCAATCTCAGAGCGCAGAATTGCAACACTTTCTTATTCGTAATCCTTTGTTAGGAAAAAACATGATAAACGGTATGAAAACGTTTGTAAACAATTAAAACACTTTTGAACGAGGAACTCAATAGCTGTATTTACTTCTAATATTGATTGTTTTAATTAGTGAGTTCTAAATCAATTTGAAAAGCTTAAAACCAAGATCCGAATAAAGTTAGCAATTTTTTTTGAAAGTTTATAAATATAAGAAAAGTTATGAAATTTCATTCATTATATGAAGTTATTCAGACACTTTTGCGTCACTTCCAGTCACGTCCACTTTTGATACTGTTTTGATCTCACAGTTTTCTTCCGAATTATCACTTTAAAAAGACTTTAAAATAACTTGTTTCATACAACTTAAAAAATCAAATGAAACATGTTTTTGATCACCTTATCACTTCAAATAAAATATATGGCTACGTGGAAGCCGTTTTCTTTGATGCTTCTATTCTTTAAAAAATCTTGTTTTTATCACTCATCACCGCACCAACAATCAGTGCTCCGTAGAAACTAATCTATTTTAAAGTGATTTTAGCGCAAAAACAATCGTTCACTTAGTAATTTCAAAGCTTAATCATTTTTTACATATCTATTGCAAAAGTTTTGATAACCAAATATTTGTCACATTGTTTTTATTCATGAGGTTAGCACAAAGTTCTCAACAAAATAAATCAAATGTTATCTTTAAATATAATCAAACCGTTATTTTTCATTTACATTATATGTCAAAACATACGGAACAAAAAAATCTATTTAAGTAACAATGCATCGAAAACCACGTTAAAATTCGTCTTATTCTTTTGTAACAGCTAAAAAACTTGCTTATTATTGAATTTCTTATAAGTTTTCACCTTAAACATAAATAATACTTTACCAATTATTCAAAAATTAAGATCTTTTGTTAACTAAAATAATATATAACAAGATAAGATGGAAGCGCTTTAGAATATGGCCGAAATATGTTTGAAAAACATCTATTTTGAATTTTCTGAACTTTTCAAAAAATCACTAACATAATGAAAATGTGAACCTCCATTACTCGACCCCACTTCATCATAGAAATTCGATATTTAATAGATCAATGCCCCTCCTCAAGTAGAGTCGAAAAATGTAAGCCACGCACCTCGTTGAGGAGATATGGCCAAAAGAATTTCAAAGTTTGAACACCCATAACTCCGTTCCACGTGAGCTTCTGAGGGTAATATTTTATATATACTTATTCCCCACCCTAAATGGAGACGATCGCATATATAAATATAACTGAGATGAAATTTAATTGAGTGTTGTAATTTTATGTTGGGGTAGTGATTTGGAGCTCAAATATTTCGATTCAAACATAGTTTACATCTAATTTAGACATAACACGAGTTTGCTTAATGCTGATTTAGTCCTATATAAATTTAAATTGAGTGCACAATAATTTATTGTTGAATAATTAAAGGTTTTATTAATATTTGTTGTTGTTGATTTTGTTTCTTCAGTATGAACTTGAAACACAAATAAAAATTTCACGGGTCTAATAAATTTAAGAAAATTGAGTTACTTCATGTGATAATCTTTTATACAAGAAAGATATAAATTACGATATTGTAAATCTAAAATAAATTTATGGCAATAATTTTGTTAATATAAATAATTTATAAGCCGTGAAACAAAAACACTTAGATTGTTCGGTCGCCCACGCCTAGGGTAGACTCAAGGGGTTCCGTAGGAGCTGAAGGTCCATGAAGGGCATTAATCGATTCAGCTCGACAAGCGAAGTAATTGACCATGGGTGATATTTTTTAGATCCCCAGGAACCTAATAAAAATCCTTCAAAACTAACTCCAAAAAATACAAATTCTCCCCATGAAAATCCGAGATAGCCAATTTATTCACCTTGTCAAGCAGAGTCGAATGAACTTCATAACTTTCTAGCCCCCCTGGTCTGGAAGTATTCCAACCTTGACCGTCATTAAAACCATAAAAATATTCTCATAAATAAATATTTTAAAATAACCATTTTATTCAGCACGTTAAGTCGAGTAGAATGGATATTTCTTTTTTGTCTGTAACCTGCCAAACACTATTTAAATCGGGTGTAAAATACCTTTCATACATGCCAAACAAACATTATTAGAAATTAACAAAAACTGCGTTTTGTGGTCATATACAGGTTCAAACATATGCAGGGGTAAGGCTTGGCGCCGATCTACCCAGCGCATATGAAGTCGGATTTGCCGACTAGGATATTACATACCTAATTTTTATATATATTTTCAGCTTGTAGTAACAATTAGTCATGTGTATGATCATTAAACTCACGTGGACTAGCTCTAAAAAATGGGTATTTTGATTTTTTAATTTTTTTGAGGTTGGTTTCTGGGAATTTTAACAAGGTTCTGGGGAAGCTAAAATGTAGCGCCCTTGGTCACTTACTTTGTCACTTGAGCTGAATTGAATGATACCTTTTTGGATTTTCTGGACCCCCTGGAACACTCAAAGTCTAGCCCAACTTTGAGATAAATTCAGATTTTCAAACAAAAGGATAAAGAACGCAACACTAAATTTTCCAATTGAGAATGCTATTTAATTCAGTAAAGGCACTTGGATTTTAATTTTGGTCACCCATGGGTAGCAGAAACCGAGAGGGTTTCGGGGGAGTTGGTGTTCATGAATGAAATCCAGATTGATAAACATAGTTAACTACTTCTAGTCTCACCTACTTTTAAGATATTATGTTAACTATATTTGTTCAAAGGTAGTGAAGCGTAGTGATGTTTACATCACGGTTGCCAGACCTCCACTTTTCAGGTGGAGTCTCCACGTTTTTACAATTTTCTCAACTCTCCACCACTGAGGTT
>JAQFZT010002889.1:0-10487 GCA_034696325.1 Camisiidae sp. | reverse complement strand
CGGGACAGGACACCGGGACAGAGCTATTTATCAGGACATCTCCAGGGAAATGAGGACGTATGGCATTCCTATATTGTTTGTATTCATATAATTGAGATTAACTTAAGAAAAATGAGTTTTGGTTCTAACAAAACTTCACATATTTTTGAACTTTTTTTTGGTCCCATACAATTATTATATTGTTCGTTAAGATATTATACGAATAAACAAAATTAATAAGTGATTTCATTTGATTGGAGATGACTTATAATTAAAACCGATTCCATGACTACTAAAAACAAATACAATCTTCATTGAAAATAATTACTATCAAAATCACATGCATTTCTTTGAGATGACATGTGTTGAGTTTAATGAGTTTTTATTTTGAAGTATGGAATGCACTGTTTCAATGCTGTCAGACATCAGTAATGAATTATAAATTATTTAACTTTTTTGAATCATATTTTTATTGATATGAAGTACTTATAAATATCCTTTAAGTTTTGTTTATTTGATTTCTTTAAAATTTAGAAGTTTGCCAAAAAACAAGTAAGAAATAAGTGTTCAAGTTTTGAAATAAGGAATTCATTAGCAAAGTTCGTGATATGTTAAAAAAATGTATCGATGCAATTAATCACATTAATAGTTGTTTAAATGTTAAAGAATTGGTGTTGAATCACAAATCTTCGATATCTTTAATCTTATTTTGTTATACAAAGAAAAAATTGAATCAATGCATAGCAGACCTAATAGATTATTATTACTTTTAAAAGTAATAGTTTTAAAATATGAAACAATTAACAGTTGATAAATGAGTAACTTTGATGTGTTTGTGTGACTAACAAGTATTGATAATCATGTATTGTTGAAAACTTATACTAATTATTGATTAGTGAAAATAGTTGATTGAAGCAGTTTAAGTAATCAAATGTGAGCAAATAGTCATAGAAATATATATCACAATAGATTTCTATCGAAAAATGCAAATAAAATTATTTGCATTAATAGAAACTGAAGTATATATGGAATAAATATGTAATGTATATAACGAGCCATTTGTGCAATTCTATGGCAATGCTAGCATTTTATATCTTATATATCTTTAAAATATAGTACCTCATAGTCTGTCCTTGACTTTTACCTGAAACTGCGTTTTTTGCTGTACGTGTTGTAAATTTCAATGACGTTAATGCCTTTGCACAGCATTTTGTTAGAGATAAATATATTGCACATGAGATTCTGAGGCTTAGATTCTACAGTACGCCGTATTGTATGCCTGTATGACTGCATCAAATAAATGGTAACTTATAGTGTAATACCTGTTGGAAACTGCAATCCCTACTAATGCCTATGAGCTATGCCTATGAGCTATGAGTCCAACCAATTATTCCATATCAAGGTTTGGATGCTTTCAATAAATGGGCGAAACATCTGAATGTAATATAAAGTTACTTTTCTACTAATTACTTGACATCAGCTCAACATAACCTTCAAATCTCAATCACCCAACAGATTTGATGCTAAATTCAAATCTCTGTACACAACATATTCGCTGAATAGGGAGTAATATCTCATTTAATGTCTAGAATTCTTCTTAAATCTTTATCAAACAACTCTTCTCACAAATGCATACAAATTAATTTGCTCTCAATCTTTGGCTCTTCTTTTCTCAGAACTTTTCAAATGATTTTTACTTATTATTTAGTATTTTTGAAATTCTAAAGAAAAGCTTAATTTTCTTAATATTGATTGAGAACATAAGTGTTTTAGATTTACATATAAAATAACATTTAAAGTAAATCTAATTTGAATTATGAGCATATATTAAGCTTTATATCAATAAGTGTTGCATAAGAGCTACTTAAAGGCTCAAAAGTGTGTTTGAGAACTTCCTTAACTTACTTTTGCTTTCTATCACAGGTATACCAGTCTATCATTTTGTCGATTCACGTCAAATGCATTTTCAAATCTAAACAAAATTATAAAAAGCAAATTCAAGGCTTTTAAGTGCTATTTTCAAAGTAAAATAAGACCTAAGAATAAGATTGAGTTTATAAAAGTTCTCATAAATGAAGAAAAAAATGATAAAAATAATAAAATATAAAATAAGTTACAAATATTTGAATTACAAACTTATTTGGAGAGAATTATGAATTATTAAAATTCGTAACACTTTATAAAAGAGCAAAAAAAGTTTTGAGAGAGTGTTTGAAGTAAGCATTGAATTAGTATAAAAAAAAGGGTTACGGAAGGAATACTTGGGAAGAGCTGGTACTCAAATCATTGTAATCTTATGTGAGAAAAGTTCTTCGCGGCGAAAGACGTATTAATGACGTATTGGTTTCTATGGTTTAGACCTCCTTTTACTAGCTTTACATCCATTTAAAGAACGCATTCATAATAAACATGAAACAAATTTCATGAGAAAACAAAACTTATTTATTTAATTAAAGGAGAAAAAATGAGAAATCAATACAAATAATGTGGTGTAGATTGAGATAAGATCTAAATTAGATGATAATCGAATTAATGGTGAAAATAGGGAACTATTTTATAGATTTGATAGCGATTGGAAAGTGTTGGAAATCCCAGTCAGTGGGCGGTGACTCTCATCACAAGCTTGTTCTGTGAGTGAAGCTCTTCAACAATATTTAGCGTGTAATGTGTTTTGAGGCCTAACTCTGATGTTTCCTAAAATAACTGGTAAGTTATGTTCTATTTTTAAACCGGTCAACAAAAATAGATTCATTCATACATTTGCTTTTAGAGTCTCAACTTTTTTATAAGTTTAACTCATTTACTATTACTATATATTTAAGTCATAATCATTTTGTTAAGAGAATATCATAGCAATTGTGCGCTCTCTCTCTCCCTCTCTAAACATGAATCTCTTCTTTTAATGCGAGTCATAATAATTGCAAATATTTCTATTGTATTCCTAAACTTGACTCTATTTTCTTTAAATAAACTTTATTTCGTTCTCTAATTATCAATATATAATATATGACTCAACTTTATATTGATTTGTGCGAAACCTATCAATACTTTACGAAATATTTAACTTAATACTTATCTATTTATTTATTTGTTTTTATGAAAATTGGTTTGCGTTATGAATGCTTGTGTTTTAACCATTTTTAGTATAACCTCAATGTTTGCGTGCTTTCCACTAATGATAATAATAATAAGAAATACTAAAACTGTGACGCCTTATGACTGCTTCTCAAAACTTCAATAGTGTTAAAGCGATTCTATTTTTTTTGAGCCACTTTTGCGAACGCATTACAGAGCAATAGAGCGCATATCATCTGTTTTTCTCTGATTTATCAGACTATTATCGCATTATTTTCACTGATAAATAGTTTACTCAATAGTTGATGGGTCTAAACATATGACGATTTTTTCAAGCAATTAATAAACAACAGATTACTTATTCAATTAGTTTTCTTATTGTTAAGACTGCTATTCATTTGCATTAATTGATAGTTATTTAATTGATTTTTATTTAAATGATTTGTGCAAATAGTGAGCACTAATACTTCAATTATTCCGTGTAAACTTGTTTATCATTCTGTCTCTAATAATTTACATTAATTTTAAGTATTTTCACTGTACTTCTGTCCTGTCCTTCACATCAAACTTATCTAAGAAAAAGTTTACAGTCAATTAAAACTATACTAAATAAGTGATATTTTTCACTTTAGATAACTTATGTTTTTTCTTAACTCAAATTCTCGATTATAGTTAAATTAGAACCGAATTCAACGCTAACACTCTGTACTATTTTGGTTTTCTTAATGGCACATATGTGACAGGTGTTGGCCACTCAGTTTGTTTACGAGCAAAGCAAATGTGTTTTCCTATTTTTCTTTAAAAAAACCAAAAGGGATATACTTTTCTGCTTTTTATTATAATATTCTTATTGTAAGTTTTGTCGTTACTCCTACTCATGACGATCCCAAACAAATTCGAGCGAAAATAGTCAATAGCCTTGAAAGGTGGTCAAGCTCTCCATTGCTGACTCTTCAATGTCCAAACTTTGCAAATTTTCGAGATATAGAAAGGGTTGAGAATAGTTGGGCTGATAGGCGATAAGGCAAAGGACAAATCCTTTAAAGGGAATGGTTTTTAGAAAAGTGAAGGATAACATTGAGATAAGAGAAGGGAAAACGCTTACTATATGTTGTAGAATAAGTTCTTTGGAAACGATCGTCGATTTTATTTACCTTTTATTATCACTTATTTTCAAATTTATTAGTATTATTCATATTTTCAAATTTTTCACTTTTATTATCACTAAAGTGTGTGACTATTTTCTTAATTATATTCAAAATTTTCAATTAATAAATTGATTTTCAATTCGGCATTAGTTTGATTTGTAGCTAATCTCCACTTTTCCTCATGAAGTTTTCCTTGAATTTTCGTGCCATTCAATTGTGGTTCTGATGTGTCACATAATTATAATTTTATTGAATGTTTTCACTTTCATCTAAATTTGGCTCTCTTTAGACCCGATAAAAGGAAGTTAATTAAATTTAACAATATTTGACTTATGCAACAATTTTGCTGCAAACTTGTGCTCACATTTATATATTTCCTTTACTTTTGATGGTATCCATTCATCACTTGATAATTATTCGAACTAAATATTCATTATTTGATAAATAGAAATTGAGAAATTAGGAAATGTTGTCAAAATTTGACTTTCTTTCAAAAAGTCATTCTATAAGTTGCTAGAAATTGAAATTTTTTAGAAAATAGTGTTTTTTGAAATTTTATTATAGCTGTGTTTACACCCTTTGGAAAATACAGTATAAGGGCCTGAATTAGTTATTTGTATTGCTTTATTACTTTGACTAATGTATGGGTAATTCAATAGTGGACAGCATAGCAATTAACCTACGACTCAGTCGCAAATTTCTATTTTCTGGTTATTTTCTTTTGTCCATTCCGGCGGATATTTTATTGTGATTCTCGAGAAAAAGATTTCTTTGCGAAAGTGAAAACTTTTTATTGCTTGAGGTCAGCTCTAACTTCAGAGTTTCACGAAAATTATGCCTCAGGACACTTCTTTTCAGGGACTGTCGTTCAAAGTTTGTTTCAAATCTCTTACCTTAAAAACTTGAAAAGTACTGGAAAACCAATTCATAGAAAAGTCCACTTTAAGTAAAATAAGTAAAACAATCGTTACATTGAAGTCTTCGGATTTTTCATAAACTTTTTATGATTACAATTGCCTTCAAAATGAAGAAATATCGGGCTCTAAAAGCTTGTAAAAAGTATAACATTTCGTTTTAAGTGAATATTTCCAACAGCTTTCAATTGATTGAGTTTCGAAAACTTTTTATAGTTAGACTAATTTTTAATATTACGAAATAATTCAAAAGAAATCGATTATTTACTTCAATTTTTTCAATTAAGTTATTTTTTACGAATTCAATAATATTATGTATCATTTATTGAATGACTCACTAAAATGAATTCATTTTAATTATTAAGAACGACAATCAGTTTCTGTTAGAGCTGAGTATCGGGTCTCGAGAAATCCAAAAATTTCCTGTCGAGTCTCGAATTGGATTTTTAAATTTTATCATTACCGGTATAGTTACCGAATTTGATTTTAGAAAATAGGGTTTTTTGTTGAAAAGCTTTTTAAGCCAAATTTGATCAAGTGTTGAAATGCATGTTTCAAAAAATCAAATAAAATTTCGTAATTTAAAAGAATTTGTTTTAATGAATGGAATGACAAATCATAATCATAATGAACAAATGGTTTATGAAATGATATGCAAATTTGCATTGAATATATGAGAAGTTTAATCTTTTTTTCTCAATGCTATTTTTGAATTCGCGAGTCTCGAAAGTAAAAAAATTGTCATAATCTCTAAAATACCCACCACTTTGACTGTTGAAAGAATATTTGCCAAGTTCTCTGAATCCTCAAAATATTATTAAGTACTCAATTAAGTATAGCCTTAAACAGGAGTATTTATTAAAAAAATTAATTAATTCAAAGCATATTCCAGATTAGACTCATTGACAAGGATTGAAATATAATTTTTTCTTTAGATAGCTATCAAAACTCATATGATTTGAGAACTAAAGCTCTTTACTAAGAATGAAAATATGAGTTGAGTGCTCACAAACACATACTGTATAACAATTGCCTGAATTGACAACTAATTTGATTTAAAACTTAGATTAATTCGATTGGATATGTTTGAAAGTAAATGACTGTAAAAGTATTGTTTTATGATTTAGTGCTTAATCAAACTCGTAAATTATATCTGAATTATTGTTTAATGAACTGATTAGAAAAGCGATTCACTTTTAACCGAACATTAATAAAAGTGTCGTGTTTTCAGTGTGTTTTCAATGTGTTCATAGAGTTTGGGTGTGTTGTGTTGGGCGCAGTCATAGTCATGTTACTCTATAAAGGCTTGACTCAATATAGGTCAAGGTTTGCTTTGACCACTTAGTGTTATTAGATGGACATGTTATGCATCATATCATCATTATTAATAATAGTAAATGTGCTCTTTTTATCATTTTAACGAATATTCATTTTTAGTCAACATTATAGCATATAATCATTTTTTAATCTCATTGTTTTTACTTGTGTTTCTCATCTTTTATCCATTCATTATCTACTGATTTCGATATTTGTATTGAAAAGTATTTATGAGTATCAGTACTGCATAACTGAGTAGAGCGATCATCGTATCGCTGATGTAATCCTATGCATGAAGTAATCAAAACACTGACATCATCTCAAGTCTTAAGCTCAACAAACTTCGAGCAAATGTCGCCTTAACTAACTTTTCTATTGAGTTCATTTCAATTTCTTACTAATAATTCAATTTTATTAGTAATCAACACCTCTTTGTTCTTTTCTAACCAATTAATTGCAATTTTAAGCCATTATAAACGCCCTCTCATAACATTTTATTCAAAATTGATTTCAGTTTAAAGGAATTTATATTTTAATTTAAACTTAAAACCAGTAAATCATTCAATTTCTTTTTCTTGTGTGTATTCAAAACTTCTCTTACTTTTAAACACAATTGCAAAATGACTAGAAGTTTTCAGATCCGAAACTGTCCATAGAGTCTAAAAATTTGTAGTCATTTTGCAATTGTGTTTAAAAGTAAGAAAAATTGATTAATTATTTAACATATAACTAGTTATTAATGATATTCATTAGATTCATGGCTTTCATTATGAAATGATGCACTTTGAATAGTGGTTTTACTAGAGTCTGGTTCTAATTTTCAAGTATAGCCTAATCAAACTCAAATACCAACCATTCATTTCTTCATTTACAGCAATTCAAACCCTTACTTAACCTCTAAAATGCTTTAAAGGTTTCTTTTTCTTCAATTATTTATGTGTTTGTTTACAACTTCCATTAGATTCTCTAAAGTTGCGTTTTATAGATTAGAATATCTAATGATACAAAAAGTTGTTATCATAGAATTTTCATATTTTCTCCGTTTATTTGCCACAAAATGGATTTTAAAATTATTTCACTCAATTTTGATTCTTGAGAAATTCTTTGTCTATATGTGTAATCATTTATTGGAAAAGTGACAGTGTTTTAGTGTCCAAAAGAAAAGCCCAAATTTGCTTAAAATAAAATATATACGAGAGTGTAAGACGTCTTTTTACATTATAAAGACTTTAAGGTGTATTGCAATTGCAATGTCTGCAGAACTTTTGAATAAATTATTTTTGCATAATTAATGTCTTGATTTAGTGATTACATGAGAATATAAAAATCTGAGCTCATGTATTCATCATTTATAAGATGACGTGTTAGAAAAGCGCAGACTTTAACTCAATTAATGTCAAATCATTATTAAGTTTAATTAGTTTTTCATTTCTGCCCAGCATTTTTCGCAGGAATTCACGTATATTTTATTCCTGTATATGAAAATAGCTGTCATTTAATAGTTTGCGCCATTCAATAATTAATTGGTTTAATCATTTCGCATAAATAATTAGACTTTTCAAATATTTTCATCTGCTTTAGAATTTAAACAACGATTTCTGAATATGTTTTTAATACAAAATAATAGGATAACGAATTGTGTTTGACTTATAAACTTATGGACTCCTAAAAAATCAATAGATCTAAACATTAAAGATATGGAAAACTCAAAATTCTATTCTTATTGAATTTGAAATTTGAAAATAATGTTTTTTTGAGTATCATTACCTTTATTACTCATTACAAAAAACAAACGATAATTTTTCTGTAATTCCAATCATATAGAGATAATTTGAGGCTAACATCGCTCGAGTTTTTATCTGTTGTGTTACTCGCATATCATGTATCTGTTATTCATTGCTTATAAGATTATATGTACAGAGTATAGAGTGTTTTTTTAGATTACGACCATTTCTCATTCGTATAACATTTCTATTATTTAACCCGATAATCAAACATCAGTTAAAGAGAAATTAATCAAAATTATATTATGTGTTGAGATATAGACCATGTTTTCGGTCTATTCTACTCTTCATTATTCTTCAATTACACATTGTATTACAGTTTGCACACAGAGTAATAGCAATGTATTCAAAACAAGTCAATCAAATAAATAGAAACCTTTGGAAAACATAGAAACTGGAAATGGGTTTCGAAAAATAGATGTCTGGATACAAAAAATGGCAAATATCTCAACAAATAATATAAATTTGATTATTTCTCTCTGATTTGATGCATAATTTTTGATAATAATAGTAAATGATTATTATTTTATTGGTTACATAATGAAAAAGTTATACAGGTTTGAAATGGTCGTAGTTTAAATTTTTACATGCATTGTTTAATGTTGTAAAATCGCATGTGAGCTAAAACATTTGCAAAATATTTATTCATCGAAATGTGATTTTATAAGAATAAATCGTTAAGTCAATGTGAATCAAACCCAAATCGGATTCTATTGTTTACGTCAAGAAATATTTTCAAATGTAAGCTTTCAAATGGAAATGTTTTATTGGATTTTGTTTAACTATATAAAAGAGATTTAAAATCAAATTGCTTTAAATTAAATTATTGGTTGAGAATTAAATGGGTCCATAAATAAATGATTTGAAAATTATTATTCAAACTAATAAACAGCAAAAGCTAAGCATTGCTAAAGTAACTTTAATATTACTAATCAAAAGCTATTTAATATAACTGTATCATTAGTATTAAACAAAAGTCACTAAACCTTTCAAATATATAAACTTTAAACTTCTTTAGACCTTGATTTTAATTCATATGAGAATTGTTTTGAATATCTAAATGAAAGTTATGAATGGAAAAGTAAATTTTTTTACAATAAGCTCGAAAATTAGGCTCACAATAAAACGAAGTGAAATTTTGATGAAATATAAGATAACTTAATATTCGAAATGAACGAGTTATGGTATCTCTTTATTATTGCTCGAATTTTAATCCTCATAAACCATTTTTCAAAATAATATCATGTTGAAAGTTTTCCTATGTTTTCATTTAAAATAGAGACTCATTTATGTCGCTTTCTATCTATTTGTTGGCCACGAATCTATTAAACATTTTTATCTTTCATCTGTAACTTTATTGATGTTCACTATTGAACTTTAGAGTCTATGATTTCAGTGTAATCTCATCTGTAATTTTGAGAAAACCATTGAATGGCATGCATGAGAATATCGCAAATGCAATACTTATATTGATAATTGAGATCATCATAAACTTGAATATGATTGATGAGACACTTTCAAAAGTTCAAGAATTACAGTTACTTCACTAGTTTATGAAAGTTTCAATTGACTAAATTCCTGATTTTGGTTTTTGGCTCTATTCGTGAAATAAAATCTTAGATTTGAGGCACTTTTTGTTTGAGCGCTAATATTTTTGAAAGAGGGATGACTGAGATTGACATTTGAGAATAACGACAGGCATTATGTTATATCTGTTTTTCATTTAATAATTGCGAACCAAATCACTTCTCCACAATAGACTATTAATAGACTATTAATCTAATTATTTATAGACTCTTTACAATAAAACCCACACTTAATTCTGCTTAAATTTCTTGGATATTCCTCTTGTCATTTAAATATAAAAAAGCAATATATAAGAGAAATTAAAGCTTTACTATTTGAGAGCTATTCCTATCAGCAATAATTGCTTCATAAATAGCTGTCTTTTAAATATTATCAATGATTGGCACAAAATTTAATTATAAGAAACTATTTCCCGATTTGGTATTTAAATATCACAAGATCTACACTTAATATCATATTCATTTCAATTAATGTCTTAATTCAAATGAACTTTTCTATGATTTTCAATTTTTACCACTCATTATAAACTTTGAAAATGGTTTAACTTTTTCAGTCATATATCGCATCAATTGGTATGACTTAATAAACTAAAGAACTTAAGATAAAAATTTCATCAATATTTTCAAATATTTCCAGATTAACTTCAAATTTAATCCTAAATTTTTGACTAGTATTTAGTATTT
>JAQFZT010002888.1:0-10490 GCA_034696325.1 Camisiidae sp. | reverse complement strand
TATGAAAGAGCGCGCAAATGTTGTCGGAAAAATTGCCATCACTTAGAGTTGATAAGTGAATGAATTCTCACTAATGATGATAATAGTTAAGCCATTGGCTTTCATCACTATAGATAAGTAAAGATTACGTTCAGTCAGTTATAGTGGACAAGAAATATGTCTAAAAGATAGATGACTTGCGATAGATTTTCATTGCATTAATCACAACATTTTAGTCATGTATTGAAAACCAAGTGTAAAAATGTCAAAAGTTAAACAGAATTCAAAGTGCGTACAAATATTTCATTCTTATCTCGGAATTTGAGATTCAAAATCTTTCCTTTTTTTGAATTCATCAATGAAATTGTAGATACATTTCACTGAACTCCGAAATTTTACCTCTAGAGAAAAAATATTTTATTCAAACTTAAGAGCTCTCTTTGAGATGAGGAAAATTGCATTTTTCAAGCTTTGTGGGCAAAAAGTATGAGAGGAACGCAACTGTTATTCTACTTTAAATATTCAATATATTTACAAATATTTACTAAACTTTCCTTTCATATCATATAAAAATTCAAATTAATTTCGATTACTTATTGTGATTACTTTTTTAGCTATTCTTCTAGATATGAAACTTTTCTCATAATTTAATGTACAAACCAATAATGATTAATAATGCTCTATATAAATACATGTAAATGCATGTATAATAATGGAAATCTGATAACTTCGCACTCAAAGTATGCTTAATTTTATGCAAAACAAGATTGACTCAGTATTATAACTCGTGGTGTAATAGTTAATCAATTATTATTTTATAATTTTTACAACACTTCAATAATATTGAAATTCAGAAATTATAATATTTTCAATTTTTTGATAACAATAGAATTTTGAATGAGATTGAAATTGAGAATTTTTTTTTGGCAAATTAAAAGCAATGTATGCTTTGGACAGACAGAAAGTACAAAACTATAAACTCGTTAACGAAACAAAAAACGACAGAATACTAGTACTGGTAGTTGAATGTGAATATTTTTATTAATGAGAAGAGTTTATTACTTATGGAATAAAATCAATAATAATATGTCATTTCTATATTTAGAGTTTTTTTCTAACAGTATTGCAATTAAACGTTATTCGAGTGAAAAATATCTAAATGAATACAGTATATGTGTAATCAATTATAAGAATTAGAGTATTTATTTTTCGGTTATTGGTATTCAAGTTAAAAAAAATTGCAATTCAGACTTGGGATATGATATACGAACTCATTTAATAGATTCAATATTTGTTTGTGATCTTAAAGTATTTCACTTTTCACAACTCCTGAATACTACTCAATACTAATTAACTGATTAACATCTTTTCTATGTTTCATTTGAGTTTATCACTTGATTTTCAGAGCTGTTTCAGATCTATTTGGGAACTCAATAATTATATCTAAAGTTAAAGAAATGTTTATTCTCATTAAAAGTCACATTTTAGAGTACTTTTAAACTTAAACTGTTTTAAATCAAATATTGAAACATCATTAGATCTTTAGTTGAATTGAGTAAAAACATTTACACCTCATTGTTTAAGTACAGTCCATCCTGCTTATAGTGAATGGGCCGAAACAGTTCACTATAACCGGGATTCACTGTAAACGTTATCAATTTCTATTGTATTGAGTTATATGTTCTCAAGCAATCGTTCTCTATAAGCGGATTCACTATAACGGGGTTAGACTGTAATTGAAATAATAAAAAGTTACCGAAACATAAGCACTCACAACAGATATGTTAATGAAACACACGTTTATTCCTTCTCTACCCTTAACGGGTTGTCTGCTATGCAAAAATAGGTTTAGCAGTAATAATGACTTTCGTTAATAAATTATTTAAGTTCGTATTTGAACTAAAAATAATGGAAATACTTTTTATTAAATTAATGCAATCCGTAGAATAATTTTGTTATCAAATGCTTAGAAAACTTCTTTATTGAACATCAGTTTAATCTAATATTCATATAAACCCTTGAAAATAATAGTTGAAAATGACTTTTCGGTTGAATTATCATATTTTTCTACTAATCATTTATTCTGATAGCGAAAACTTTTCTCTAAAAGTGAATAACATTTGAAGAATTAAGAGAATATTTGATATTTGTTTCCATGAATTGCTATTTAGACTCTGATTTGAAAGAATTAGAATAATTAACTCAATTCAAAAGTGATGATAATAAACTCAATGCAATTTAAGCCATCGTTAAGTTAAGCTAAAGGTGAATGAAAAGCTGAGGTAAACCTTAAGCCTACAGACACTTTGTATACATGGCTCGCCTTTTATTATTGGATCGATAATCTTCAATTAGATTATCTCATGCATGTGGAAGGATTATGCTTGGATCTCTCAATTGTGTTAATGCATCTGACCTTTACATCTGTAGCTTTACTTTCAGTAATTCTGCGTGACTTTTCAAGTTTCTCTTAACTCTTACTCAATTAAACTTACTATTTATGGGTTAGTCTTCAACTTTTGGGATACTAATAAAGAAAAATTAGTGCTGTTTATAATTGTTTTGTTATTGTTATACATGAAAATTTAGTGTCAGATTTCGTTATAACTTATCAAAAAAGGAAAATATATTACAGCTTAACCTTATATTATTAACTGTTTATTAAAAGTTTGAAAAATAACTTTTACTTTGAATAGCATAGCTTAAGGCACTTCATAGAGTTTCTTTTAATCGAATAATTAAGTTTTAAATTGACTCAATTCAATTCTCTTTAACTGTTCATGAAGTTTAATAATGAAATTTTACATTTTCAGAATGTCCTCCGGCTGAAGATGGTATGGAACGGTTTGCTTGTCCATCACCTGATCGTATGGGAAGATATCGATGTATTGATGATCATGTACTCTGTGATGGTTTCATAGATTGTCCCAATGGTGAAGATGAAGATAGGATGTCGTGCATGTTCTACAAAACTGTAAGTTTCAATTATTATCAATTTTTTATCATATCATTTGTTCACTGGACCTAAAAATCTACACTTTTTAAACCATAAATAAGAAAAGGGTTCATAAGAAATAGTTATCTATTTTCTATATCTTTTAGAATTTGGAAGAAAAACACTATGAGATTAAAGTTTTATATAGTATTTCGTAAACAAGAAGAGAAAACCTCATAATCATAGACTCTGTTTCAGTTTTGAAAGAAAAACTTATTGAACAGAATGTTTTAATAAATGTAACGTTAAAAAATTTCATGACTCGAAAATGTGATTTCTCGAAAATATCCACCACTATTCAACATTAACTTCAATATACATTGATTAGAACTGAGAGATGAGTGAGTTTTTCTTCAAAATTGAAACAGAGTTGAGCCTATGATTGTGAGCCTTTTCTCTTTACATTATAAGCAAATAACTTATTTGTAAAATAATGCATAAAACTTTTATCCAGAAGTATTCTTGAAAATTGTGATTGATATGAGCTAAACAGTCAAATTTGCCTTTAATGCAATCAGAAATACCACCTGAGCTTTAAAAACTGTTTTTATCAAAATTTCTGAGCAAAATATTTCATTCTCTTCATAAGGTTATACAGTTTTCTTACCAATAATATACCAGTACTTGATTGAAGTTTTAAATTTTTAGTTTATTGAATTAAAAAAATCCTCTGTTTATCCTGGAATACAAATATAGTTTTTACATACACTGCAAAAATTGGACAGAAATATCTATTCACTAATCATATTGATTATACTATTACTTTTAATCTACTTATGACTCTTATCTCAATAAAAACTAATAACTAGAAAAAAGCTTTTGTAAGTGACTAACTTTTGTCATTAAAATACAGTTTTCAGCTTCAGATCATATGAAACCATTACGTGAATAATAAACTTATTTGTATGAATATATAATGAAAGTCTATTATATACTTCATTTCATATTAGCATTAATTTTAATATTTACAAATTGAATGTCAAGAATAAGTTAAATAATATGAAGGTATAAACTGTAGTAATACTAGCATTAATGTTCACTTTTATTAACTAATGTCACTACAAGTGCTTTGAATACACTTGAAATGTAATACAGTTTAACCAACTTATGAATATTGCTTTTAATATATAACTAGCGTTTAGAAAACTTTTTCCAAATGAAGCCTAAACTTTCTTAAAACTAATACTTCTATTTTGGAATTGAAGCAAGAAATGAATTTTCGAAACATAAAATCTTTTCATAAGAATCCAACAGAGAGTTAAAAGTTACTCATATATAATATTTGACTTTCTTGTTAGTTAAGAGTTATTTCTCTGAATTAAGGTTTGCCTGTATTGACAATTGTTGGTCGTCTGACATTTTCACATAAGACTTGTATGAAACGAATGTCAACAATAGGAATGTTTCAGTAGATCAGGTTTCTAATGATTTCTGAGGATATTTACCACTTCTGCTTCTAATTGACGCCAACGCTCAGTGGTGTAGCCTTTATACAAATTCCTAAACTTTACTTTTCTGTGTCAAACATTTGACCATTAAATAATAGAATCTAAAGAATTCCTTTTTCATATATTGACCTTTGCTTTGTCAATCTAACAACTTATTTCTTGCCTTTTAAACTAAACACATATTCAATTCAAACTATTCAATATGTTTTACCTCTTTTTTGGGCCTAAAGCTATCAAATAATAACTATATTTCAAATGGATAGCAATCATCAGTGGCTCCACTCGTATGACATTTATTTCCTTCTTATCATAATCAAGAAACTTCCCAATTGTCACAAATAATAATAATAATAATATAATTGCAGTCAAGTTAGAAAATTGCCAAAAATTCAGTTGAAGTCATATTTCATTCTTGTTTATGTAATGTATGGATATTTTCAATTCAAATCAAGCTTAGAGTTCATTAGCAAAGAGTATTCAAAAGCAAATAATTGACTGTTTCATCGATACTATTGGGAAAAAATGAGGAATATCTCCAGCAGATTTTCAAACTTTAAACCTAAAGTAGTGAACATGAAGTTTACTAAAAGAATATTTAGGTTAATATCGGATATAGAGTACGATTTACTTTCTCTTTAGAGTATGAGAAACTTAATTATTTATATTACAAACTTTTGCGATTTATGAAGAAAGTTCACGTGATATACCTATCCGTTAAGTGCACTTCAAAATTAAAAGAAAAATATTTAAATCCTAACAAATTTGAAAAGATTCATAACTCATAATTCATTTAAATCAATAATTAATTATTGTTGAAAAATGTTTAATTTAAATATTTGATTTGATTATAACATTAATTATTCTGTGAACTTTTTGAAGTGCCATCTTTTTCAGGTTATATAAATACTGTTATGGAACCAAAAGTGCAAAACACTTCTCAATAAAGAGTTGATACTTTGGAACTATTATTTTTGCCTTCTTCACAGCAAATAATAAGCTTAGCGAATATAACTTCTATGTTTTCGCTTTTAGGGTCTAATGCTCTTATATGAAGAGCGAAATAAATCTCGAGTCTTAAATCTTATATGAGATGTAAGTTCATTACAGAATATAACACCGAATACTGTACCAAAACCTTCATAACCTCTTTTCTTACAAACTTAGACAATATTTTGATAACTATATCACGGATCGTCAAGTGACCCCAGACCTTATCATTTTTTCTCAGAGTTATTATGGATTTCAAATATTTTTACTCATTTCTTGAGAGAAAAATCTAATTTAAATTTTGCAAATGTTTTCAAAGGTGAATTATACCTGAAAAAAATTGCGGCTCTTTTTGATGTTAGACTTAATAGTTTTTATATATAAATATAAATAACTTAATAACAAACTAATGATAAACCTTCAGACTTAAATTCCTTCATATCTTACATAGTATTTCATACCTTTCCTCAGTTTCATTGAATTTTTATAAATAGGTAATTATATCGATCTTTAGAAGCAGATGAAATCGTGGTTTAAGGGAATAATCTTTTAGCTAAAAAGAATTGGGCACAAGATTTATGTTAAAATAATTCAGTTTAAGCACTGAACTCATCGATCAATTAGTTTTGATTGAAAATCATTAACATATTTTATTTGTTTTCGCCAAATATTTTCTTACTCAAGAAATTTTTGCAAACTTGTCTCGTCTCATAAATATTTTGAATTACCATTTCGTCTCAACTCATGATGAAATAATGAAATTCCGAAAAAAACTTTAATCATAAATTGGAATCAAAAATACGACAAATGGAAAGTTATTTTGCAAACACTTGAGTTGTTAGCTCGCGATATAGTTCTATCGGAAAGATATTCTAAACTCAGGAACAGGAAACTCAGGAAACACAATGCAATTTGACTGTATTCCTGAGATATATTCAGTATTTTTCGGAAATATAAGCAAATATTAGATCAAAAATTGTTTAAAGATAGAAAATAACTTAATGTTTTAGGTTTAGACACCATTTTAAAACGGATTTCTTTGTATTTTATCACTAAATCAATGAAAATATAGAAAATCTTATATTCAAATGCATAAAAATTATGGAAATAGAATCTCTTCTTTGAAATTTTCTTTTAAAGTTTTGGAATTCAAGAAAAGTATTTGGAAGCCCTTAAGGAATATCTACTTATTTTTTTGACATGTCTATTATTTTGATGAGCTATTACTAGAGTATTATAAATTCTTAAGTTTCAGAACGAATGCTCCCCAAAAATAAAGCTCTTATTATGTCAGATATGCTTAAAATTGAAGATTTTATTTGAAAAGTTATCTGAAATGGTATTGTTTGTTGAGTTTTTTGTGAAAGATCGAAACATATGGTTCGATAAATGCTTGATAAATATTTTGATTAAAGAAGATATAAATAGATTTTGACGTAAGGTGTGAAAGGGTATTTTACCACACTCTTGTTTACACAGATATTGAAGAGCAAGAATTTTTCGTTATATGAAAACTTTTACATTTTAAAACTTAAGCACGCTTTTTGTTGACATACTATAAGTCTATTGACATAAGTGAACAAATATGAGAAAACTATGCTGAAGATATCCTTTTGCTTTCAATCTGCTAAATATATATATTGAAAAACCACGGTTGGAGTCCCTTTCTCCGAATGGACCATATTTTCCGAATGGGTCTATGTTCCAAAATAGGGCTTTTGTGCAATTTTCATGTCAGATATAAAAATAAACTCTTTTATTAAATTATTTCAAATCTCATTTTAAAACTTAAGTTAAAACAGCGAGAAAACCCGAAGTCTTTACTTCGCGATCGACCGGTTAGGTGGTCGACAACATTGAACCCCTGCACATGTATGACATGTATTCGCTCATTTTAGAATTACATTTATTTTAGAATTACATTTGAACTACAAAATTCAGTTTATTTTAACAAAAGTAAAGGATAAATGGGATCTTAAAAGTTAAGCTTTGGGAGAAAGAGTCTCAGGGAAAATGCAATTGCAAGAAAGGGACACCAATCAAAAACTACTTATATGAATCATATGAGAATTAAACTCAAACTTGAGCCAAAAATTCTTATTCTTAGCTCAAAACCTGTTCAGCCTTCAACTCAAAGCTCACTGCATGAAAGTGTATGGAGGTAACAAAAATGCGTATATCAACTTTTCAACAATTGTTTAAACTAAAGCTATTCATGCTTTAATAATTATCCTTAAATATAATTATTGTTAATGACTGAAAACTTTTCAATTACAGGATAAGATATTTCTTGCAAATAATTATCATTAAAAATAATGATTTAAAAAGTCTTCCAAACATTTTAATCAATTAATTGATTAAAAAACTTGAAATGATTTTGAGAACTTGAAAAGCATATGATTAAAATAGTCCGGAAAGTACTTGGGCTAATAATCTATTATTATAAACATTAACTGCTCATTAAATTAATGAAAAATGAATTGTTTAGAAATGCTTAAGAAATTTGTAAAAAGTTTTTGCTTTTAATGATTTTTATTATTCTTTTCAGACAAAAGCACATTTGGATGTTTTGGCGGACGCATTGTTGCGATGGGCAAGAGGTCGATACTAATTATCATTTCATATGAAAACTAAATTTCAACTAAATTTAGTTAAATTTCAAAAGCAAACAAAAAATACATTAACAAATGGTATATTCGGATTGTGATAATTAAAAATATGTCATAATAAATATCATAATTCTCATTGAAAACACACAAACATTTCATTTGTGGTCTCGAATTTGAAATATAATTTCAAGTTTTTCTGTTGAAAAACAAGATATCTATTTATTGTTGATTAGTTTTTTGCTTATCTTTTTTTGTCAAATATATCCCAACAATTTTTCCTATAGTTATTAATAGTAGTTCCCAATCATTAATTACATGATACGTTTGTGATCAAAATGAGTTTCTAAAATGACTTTATCATGATTTTCAACTTTTAAAAACTCATTTCAAGTACACTATTCGTCGCATTGATATTCAGCAGAATATTTTGTTTATGAATGATATTGATGTAAAACATTCTTGTTTTCTATAATTTTAGCCAAAAAATAATATTCATATTTTGCGAATTACAAGATTTATTGTGGTTTTGAAAAAAATAATATCACTCATAATAAATAAGATTAACAGATATTATGTCATTCATCATAAAAATATCATAAACGAGACAAATAAATCTCTAATTGTGAATATCTGAATATACAAATCAAACATTGATTAAAGTGAAATAATTAACAAAAAATTAGTTCATTTCTATTGTTTAATCAATAGAAATATAGAAATTCTGTAAAACTTATCAAAACTTATAAATACTGAAAGCGACGAATTTATCATAAGATATAACTTAAAATGACGAAAAATGATTAAAATATGGAGAAAAACTTTGCTATAATATAATGATATGGAGAAGAAATATATTTTCTCTTTCTCTGAGAAAAAGTGATATATTATAATGAATGTAAACACAAGCGAAATAATAATATGAATGATGTAAATACTAGTATTCTAGTTGATCGGGTATCCAAAGTAACGAAGAATAAAATGACTATAAATTAAGAGAAGAGATATGAGAAAGAAAACTACGTTATGTTATATATGTGCTAATTTGACAAACAATACATCCTTAGCTCTACTTAACCCGAAATAGATTTATCAAACTCTGATTGGGATAAAGTTATTACCGATTGACGAGTCAGATATTGGATAGAAATACAGAATAATACTATTGTGTTCTCAAATATATTGTATGTTCTGGTGATGAGAATACAGACTAGTATTATGTATAAAATGATTTTCACTTTTTATGTATGCTTTCAAAAGAGACAATGTATGAAAGGTTTTCGAATGAGAATTGTGTATAATTTTAATATAAAAATGAATTTAAGTGTTATTTAATCGATAGACAAGTTTTTCAGTTAGTTTTAGAGATTATGCTATAGAGAAGTTTATTATTATTCTGTGTATTATTTAGAGTTCAAAAACTTGGTATAACTTATGTTTGAAGTATAAAAATTGGTTGCAATTCTCCGTTCAAAAACTTCTCAACTAATTCCTAACTTGTCAGGCCTTTATTGAGTTTAATGCTGTCAAGTCTGTCAATCGAAAATAGAGTTATTTAAAGGAAAAATAGATTCAATTGCTTTGATAGAAGACCCACAACTTTATTCCAATAAAAGACTTCAAGTAAATTATCTCAAAGATACGTTTACTAAAAGATCTTTCTTGAGAAGACAGGGCTTTAACAAAATCTACTGTTAAAGTAGAATCAATTTTTAAATGACTGAAAGTCACAAAATATCTTTTCTGTCAGACTTTGACCATTAATTAACTATCAATTATTAAGACGTTTAATCTTAAAAACAGAACCATTAAAGCAGAGAAAACTTTAAATTCTATCGCAAATGTCCTAAAGTCATGGCATAAAAAAGATAACCTGCCATGTAATCAATCGAAGACAATCATCAATTTTTGAAAGTCAATTAATTAAAGTTTTTAATCAAACCCAAACTTAGTATAAAATTTCAAACGACTGAAGAGAAAAGAAAAAGATTGTCTTTTTGAAAAATGAGTCTTAAAAACTTAAGACAAACATTAAAACTATAGGATGTTTCATAAGTCTAATGACAGCCCGAATTATGCAGCTATTTATTGGTCACTTAATAAATGGATTGTTACAAAAACCTATGTATTTGTACTCATAATTACTTCATATCTATTCTATTTATTTGGGGCTCAGAATCAATCAATACATCCAAAACATTGTATAAGAATTTTCTCTTCAGAATTTATCCGATTTTAAGTCAAGTTTTGATAAAGAAGTAGAAACTCGAACAAAGTTCTTGAATTGATTGTTTGTATCCAATATTTGGTCAAATTATTTTTAGGGCTATGTTCTAGCTATTAGTTCTTACTTTTATAGTCATGATTCTTAGTGTTTTAATGTGAGTGTCAGTAGAATTCAGTATTAGTAAAGAATTGAACTCAAGAACTGTTCAAATTTTGAATTACTATCGAGTTTTCATAATTAAATTCTTA
>JAQFZT010002887.1:0-10492 GCA_034696325.1 Camisiidae sp. | reverse complement strand
TGATACAGAAATCGTCACATTTGTAAGAAATGCAACGATTGTCATCCTTACAGACAAAAATGATTTATTTAAACTTAAAAATATATAAGACTGTACTTTATCTTAAATTAATCCTATTGTAAAAAAGGTTTACAACAAGACAATGCTTTTCAAATGCATATTACCAGTCTACTTCTGTCCCTTATTAGCATTAAGTGTTTAAAACTTCCAGAAATTATTTTATTGACTGAATGCACGATTTTTACAGGGGAAAAGAGATGTTTCTTGACATGATTGTCTGCATAGCAGGAATTTGTTTGAAAGAAAGTATTTTTGAAGGGTACTTTTGCTAACAATATATTTAATTGTAAATACTTTTACTTAAAAATATAAACTACTTGTTTGTAAACAAATACATATGTGCTTTAAATGGTCCAAAAGGTAAGCAAAAACGTCATATACTTTATGATAGATAAATTTCAATATTATTGAAGAGATTAAATGTCCCAAAAATTACGAAAACTCAAGTTTTTCAAAAGTAAAATTTTAAATAAATTGAATAATCCATGAATTCTAATAAATACTCAGCTTAATTAGGAATATTTTAATGGATATTTTTAGATAAGATTCGCAACTTTTGCCAGAGAGTGAAAAATAGAGCTTATATTAGAGAGAAGTGCTTTTGGAGTATCGAATTCTGCGATCACTCCCTTTAGTGCATATTTCAGATTTGACTTATTAACCGATAAGCTTATAGCAAACGCAGTAAAACACTAGAAATGATGGACTGAATGAACACCTTTTCTTGATTTGAAGGCTAAGAATGTAAAATCTGCTTTTGGATTGACATTTCTTAGAATTTTTACACTTCAGCTTAAAATAATTTCACTATAAAATTCTGATAAAAGTTAATAGTTTTTTAAAATTAATAAATTTATTATAGTTTAATGCGATACTTTTCAATTAAAGTATTGAATATAAAGCGATTCCAGAACTTGAACTGAAAAAAATTATATCTAAGGAGGACATAACACTGTCCTCCTTAGACATTCAGGAGAACAGAGGACAGAGTGTTCCAAAGGAGGACGTCTGGCATCCCTATTGTGAGTGTGAGTTCAAGATTAACTCATCGCCAAAAAGGTCTAACCTCTGAGTTTTGCTTACTGGGCTGCAAATTAGTCTGTGATAATTAAGAGTCTCACAGTCGGTGCCATTCACATATCTCGAATAAATCGCTTTAATACCTATTAGTCTAAACCTTTTTAAAAAGTGTAACTCAATGGCTAGAGAACAGGAACTGAATAAATTCTCTGACTCTCCTTTTATTCTCTTTACATTATTCACTCAAAGCTGCATCAACGTGAAATTCTAATTTTTGAAGTTTGAGGTGCTGTCACTTTGGGATTTAGAAATTTTCAGCCAAACAAAAATAAAAATATCCAATAATCTGTTTTTTGTATTTTTGATTCCCTGCATCAGAATTTGAGAATTGTTAACTTGTTTTTCTGAGCAATCTAACTGTATCCATTACGTTGACCGTGCGAGAGCGTCTGACGTCTCTCAGGTCAAAAGTTATAGCCTAAACAATCATTCACGAAAAAAAATTCCATTCGAAATCATCAAAGTCAAATAATAGTATGCCCTTAACAACTGTTTCTGTGAGTTTTTTCAACAGCTGGACATTGAAATGTACAGATCTAGCTATTTGAAGAAGACGTTATTCTTACTAATAAGTTTTAGATGTAAAAAATATCAATTCTATTTAGGCTGATTAGATCTCTAGGAATCTACATGAAGCTTGAGAGGAGAACGATACGAAGAGGAAAACATCGCTTTACGTTCCCATCAAGGCCACAATTCATTCTCTTTCATTGCGAGGTGATCATTCAGGAGTTCAAACAATTAAAAAACTAATGAATTTCATTTTTCATTTTTTCATTCCATGGAATCGGGCCTATCAAGAGAATCAAACGACTAAATAAGGAAACTTATAAAGAATACTTGGATGAAAATATTTCCTTTATATCAATGAAATGTACGAGTACGGTAACTTTAAGATCTTACATGACAATCATGGAGCGTACAATAGTCATTTTGTAAGAGATTGGATCACAGAAAATCTTGGTGATCCAAACGATATATTGGTTGGACACTCATCTCGTTCACCTCATCTCAATCCATGTGAGCACTTGGGCTCAATGTTGAAAAGACTCGTACGAAGTCAACGGCCAACAATAACTGATGTGGAACAGTTATGGGAGTCAGTGCTTATGGCATATAGAATGCTAGCGAATAATCGTGAATTTTTCATCAATTTAGTTCATTCCGATTAAACGATTATAAGATTAAACGAAGTTTTGAGAAAAGAGGGGAGTATCACTCATTATTAATTGAGTCTTTGGTAGAAAACAGCACTTTCCAGGGCCCATAAAATCTTGAGAAGGACAGATTATGTGCTAAATTTTTCTCGATCAAACTTTTATTTGAATCAAAATATATTGAATTTAAACATATGAGAAATTTATCAGAAAGAAAAATATATTAAAATAAATCGGAAATTATTTTTAAGTATATTGATTGAAATATAGCAATTTAATAATAAAATTAATAAAATATCTCAAAAGAAATTCTTAAAAACTTCAATTTAATATCAGTTTGAAGAATTTCTGAACAGAAATAAACAAGTTATGCTTCATTGAAAATTCTAGTTTTTGAAGTTTAAGGTGCTGTTATTTCTAAGTTAAGAATGTTTAACCTAAACAAAAATACAGGTATCCACTACTTTTTTAAATATTTTTGATTTTTTCATTAGAATTTGAAAATTATTATCTAGTTTTTCTGGAAACATGACCTGTATTCATTGGTTGGCCTTGAATGAGCGGATGACGCCTCTATGGCTCAAAAATTTCTTCCATCAAATGCTTCACTCAAAAAAATTTCATTTGAATTCATACTTGTTAAAATAGAGTAAACACCCAAAAACCGTTACGGCCAGTTTCTGCAACGACTGTATATAAACTCATTTCTCTCTGTAATTTTTTAAGTTTATTTCATGCAACACTTGAAGATGTAAAAATGTTAAAATCTTTCGAAAACTACATTAATTTTCAAAAATAGCCTAAATTTGAGATTCTACATTTTTATCACTAACTCCACATCTGATTCTGTGAAAATATCGACTTTTTCCATAAAAAATTAAAAATATACAATATAAATTTCATTTTGTGATATAAATCTTCCAAAAATTTATATTCAAATTATACATAAAATAAAAATTTCAAAAAATATAAGACTGGATTTTTTTTCAGAAAGATGTTTAGTTGAATCGTTATAAAATTCTAAATAAGTAATGGGATTTTAAATTGAGACAAAAATCATTTAATCATAATTTTGAATTACAATAAAAATTTTAAAAAATTACGTAAAATAAGTTAACTATTAAAGTGTTAAATGAATATAATTTCAAACTGATAAGATCACCCTGTCCGCTGCTTTACGCACTTTTATCTTGACAACTCTCATCAAGCTCTGGGATGGTTTATATTTAATTTTTCTTCTCTGGAAATGATTTTGCATATCGAAAAATCAAACAACGAAACAAAACATTAATTCTGACATTTTTAAATACAAAAATACCCGAGTATTAGTTAAATTCATAAAATATTTGTTTCAGAGCTCTTTTAAAATTTTAGTAAAAACCAACTTTTTTGCTTCACCTTAAATCTCATAGGGGTTTAACATGAACTGCCAATGCTTTGGCGGACACTCAACTTTTAACCCTCAGACATAGGGTGACCACATCTGGAAAGCCCCAAATCTGGACAAAAACGATCTTAAAGGGG
Organism: Camisiidae sp.; assembly: GCA_034696325.1. Lineage (NCBI taxonomy): Eukaryota > Metazoa > Arthropoda > Arachnida > Sarcoptiformes > Camisiidae > Camisiidae sp. The sequence continues at coordinate 6,671 of JAQFZT010002887.1, read as the reverse complement.
GACCAAGGTATAATTTTTCAAATTTTCGTCAATACCAAAGAGGGGACCCTTATAATGAAAAAGTACAGGATAGCTGAAATCTGGACAGTCCAGCTCAAATCTGGACGTGTGGTTACCCTACTCAGACATGTTTGTTATTAGTGATTAATTAATTTTTTAATAAAATGAAAAATAGCTAGATAAATAGGCTTCAAAATGATACATTTCATTAATTGATCTATAATTTCTGTCAATTACTACAAGTTTTTGAAGAACGTCTCAATGTTAGTCTCATAGTTTATATGGCTTTGGCTTTGATTTAACACAAAATTTGTTCATTGTATTCATTTATTCATAGAGTTATTTTTAATTCTGTGATGATGAAAAACACAATGTAGAGCAACCACATCTGATGAGGTCAAAATCTGGAAGAATTAGAAAGAAGGAAGAGTCGCTTGGTAGGAGGCACCCCTAGGAGAATTCCGAGGGTCTGGGAAATCGAGATATCTACTTTACGAATTAGCTTCTGGTTGTCTTATACTATGTCAGCTAATACACTGCCTTCTTATTGGTTCCGACCTGACCACGGTGCATCCGAAGGCGGTTTCGCTGGCTTGGATTAAACCTAACCACTTAATATATTGTCACTTCAATTCTTTAATGTTCTAAATCGAAAATTTTCGGAATCGAGTTATTCACAGATTCTTGTACTTTTTTGTAAGCTCTACCAGAACCACAATTTCAATTCAAATTTTTTATATTAATCGTTTTTTTCTCACAATCATCAGTGCCATATTGTTCTATCTGTTTTTATCTCAAAAACTTAATTCTATAATGTTCTAAATTAACAAATTTCAGTGAATATGAGTATTTGATTCTTTAAACTTTCTTATTGTAGTGAAAATCATGTTCAGAAGATAATGAGAAGTTAATAGGTTGAATTATTTTGATCATTCTGGAAAAATTATTTAAAACTAAAATGAACTCACATTGATCTTTTTGATACTTGCTACTTTGATATTTTTGTCCAGTTTTAAATTAAGTAAAAGGTGTCAGCGCTAGGTCTAATATATTGCTGTTGCCAAACGCTTATATAGAGGTTTTTTCATAATTTAATGAAAAATAATTCAAGTAAAAATTTAAAATCTTCATTTCGAAGTGAATTTATTTATAATGAAAACTAAAATTTAGAATAAATTAAAATCAATGCATTGAATTTATATCTTTTTCTAAAAGGAGGTTTCTTAAAGCAAATATAACTGCCCTAAACTTAAATAACAATAGAGGTTTAACTTAGTCTTTCAAAATAAAGTTGACGAGAGAAACGTTTAAAAAACAATATAACTTTGAATATTAAATAGTACAATTGACTTATTTATCTCTAGAACTCGAATAAGAATTGGACTATGGGTCTATTTGTTGGTCAAAGTAACTCTGACCCACCCCAAAAGATAACTTCCCCTAAGCAAAAATTTTTTATTTTTAGGGTCTCCGGAACTCTGAAAAAATCCAGGAATTTCAGATTTTTCCTTACATTAACACAAATATTTTTTGTATTCAGTGCAAAGATTTATTATTAATTGAAAAATTAGTATTAAATATGTTTTTATAAATTTTATTCTAGGAATTTCAGATTTTTCTCGACTTCACATTTACTACATTTGCTCTCTTCTAAACAAATTCTCTTTTTTTGAAAAATTTAATGATAAATTAGTTTTGTTTTGATACTTTTCACTATCGTCTGGACAACAACAAATAGTTTCTCAATAATCTTATTTAAAAAACAATGGACGACATCTCTCCTCATTCTTGATACTTGTTTTGAGTATTCAAATATTTGATGTACATAGAGATAGCACGAGAAGTGACACAGATTCTCATATTGTAAGTCTCATATAAAGCTATTTCATTAATCTTGATTTTGATTTATGCCCTAATTTACAAAACATTTTTAGAGCCACTATTGCTCGTTCATTTGGTCCAACTATTCATGTGCACGAAAGCTATATAAATGACAAAAAATATCCATCAATCTCTCATTGCAGTCACATTTTATCAACGCTTATCATAAAATAAAAATACAATATTAAGGTAATAAAAACTAGTGTTATGTAAGAATAGATTCTTCTCTGTACTCTCTGGCTGTCTATTCAATGGTGAAAATTGCATATAAAAGGAAAACATTTAGAATGAAGTTTATTCACTTCAGTTTTAGCGATCGTATAATAGAGTAAAACGGTATTGACTTTAAAAACTTTACTTTGTTATAAAAAGTTTTCTTTATCCTTACGTTTGAGGTAAGATTTATTTTGTATTCGATAACTTAATTGAGATTATAGGAAAGGTATTAAAAATGAATTAAATCAACGAATAATTTTTGTAATCAGAAATGAGTGATTTTTCTATTTCTAAAGCAGCTTAATATAAATATCAAAATGTCAAAAATGGTTTTTCTTCTATTCATAACATTGATTTTGACCATTGAATCGTTAAAGCATTTGCCGAAAAGGCGTAAAAGTATTATTGAGGGAAACGATCAAATGTTTGCACTCAAGACGTTTTTACTACACGTTGAAATTGTTGCCCGACTAAGGTTAGTATTGATGCTACTCTTGATTTTGAACCTATTTCTTAACTCATTCATGTCATTCTAGATTTGGAAGAAGTACTCCTTTTGATAAACCTTTTGAACTTTCAATGACGCCGATGTACCTGAAGAAAAAATTAATTATGAAATCAGCATAATTTCAAATAACGAATAACTTATTGTATAGACTTAGAAATCATGTTTCATAAAATAGACATCATCTTAAAGTATTATTAATAATTAATGACAATATTCCTACTCTTGATGTCATTATTTTTGTATACAAACATTAAATTTTTTTTGGTTATCATAAATCATTATGTAATTTGAGGTTAAAAATCTTGTTTTATAAGCTACTTAATATCTAATATCAAATAAAACTATTTAATATCAATTTTTTTTAATAAATTTATTTTCTAAATTAAATAAGTTTTGATTGATAAATAAAAGTATTGAAACTTATAAATGATTTGATTTCTTAATTAAGTTATTATTATATCTTCTTTTAGATAATTACAGATAAGGTTCAATATTTGGAAAGTTAAAATTTTGTACTTATGTCATATTAGTAAAAAAGAAATATTCAATTGTTTCATAGGATTATTTTCAAAATTCTTAAGTGTTTAACTGTTGCGAAAAGTTATGAAAATATAATTTTAACGATATTCATAAACTGAATTCATAATTCATATCGAAATGAGTTATATAATTGAATCGTTTCCTTATAACTTATGTGGATTTCTTACATAATTTTTATATAATTATCATGTTACATAATATTTATTTACATTAATACCAAACTCATTATATAACTTCTTATGGATTCCCATTGATTGACTTTGAAATAGAGAAATCGTTAGTTAACTTTTTTAAGCAAGGATTTCGTGCAAATCATGTCTGTTTGTGCAAAATATTGATGATTTCATTTGTGTGAGAAGATTTTTATTCGAAGAATTTCAATTTTGAGTTTGAATTAAGTAACACATAAAAGAAAAAAATGTTGTAAAATTATATTTTACTGTGAAATAGATTCATTTTCAGAAAAAGTCCAAACGTGTATTTTGATGTATTTCAATGAGCCTTTTTGGGTATTTGAGATTCAACGAAAATAAAATTTCAAATCAATGGTAATTCAATATCTCTGTGATGTAATAAGATTCCAGTCCTTATTCTATATTGACGATATCTATACTGGGATTTTGCAAAGGCACATATCTATACTGGATATTAATATAAGCTTTTCGCTCAAAAATAGTGAACTTTTGTTTCACTGAATTGCTATCCAAGCAATCCCTGATATCGATTCACTCATATCTCCCAAAGGATAATAAAAGCTAATCTGATAAATATATGTTCAACAGTGAAATATTCCAAATTAAACATTTTTCAACTAACTAGGAATTCTCACAATTAAAATTACAACATTTTCATTTTAACAAAAATATAATCCATTTTAATCATATGTAGCATTAATTTTATATTCATCTGATAAATAAATTTAATTTTTAAATTAAATGAGAATTTGACTAAGATTATAGAGAAAAGCCTGAGTTATGTAATGCAAAACTTTTTTCAATCACTGCTCACTTAATGAAAGAGATTCAGTTTATTTTAAGAGTAACTTAGGATAAATGGGGATATCAAAAGTTTAGTTTTCTTAGAGATCGCCCGTATAGAATATTGCCTGACACCATCGAATAAACCTCGGATAACATTTGTTTTTTAAGTCTGTGCAACAAACGTGACAACAAAACTTCCGCAAACTATAATTACAAAAATTCGAGACTCACTATATATGTCACTGTTATATCTGAGAACAAACAAAAATTATTGATGTATAATAATTTACAGTAGATTTCATATTAGTGTTTAAAGCGATATTTCAGCAAAAGAGATTAAAATTAAAATACTTTGATATCACTTTCTTATCAAATGATTTTTTAAATCAAAATCAATGTTTGATCTTATCAATGACTATTGAATCTTCATTATTTTGTTGAGTTATAAAATATTTCTGCTACACTTCTACTTCAATATTAGATTTAATGAATAGACAGAATATATAAAAATAGAGTTAATCAAATCACAAGCTAATTATGAACAGTCATTAATAAATTTATTCAATAGGTGTTGGAGTGCATTAGTTTTTATGTTCTCTAGAAATTTCAAGGCATTCCACTTACTAGGAAAGTATGCCAAATGCCCCGCGAGTTTCAAATGAAGACCTATTCCATCAAAACTGATAAATTTCAACATAACAAAAAATAAATATTATTTGGGCAAATGGGGTCATTGAGGTCATTTATTAATTATTGAAGTTTGTTTCCGAGCTGCTATTTTATAACTTTATATTATTTCATTCAATACACTTTTTGCTCTCATACCAAATCAATTTCTATATATTAAACATTATATTACAGTTTTGAATTTTGCATACAATTTAAGAACTGTAATATAATGTTTAATATATACAAAGTTGATATGGAATGAAAACAAAATTGTATTGCTCGGAAAAAACACTTCAAAAATTAATAAATGACCTCAATGACCCCGTTTGACCAAATAATATTTATTTTTTGTTATGTTGAGATTTATCAGTTTTGATAGAATAGGTCTTCATTTGAAACTCGCGGGGCATTTGGAATACTTTCCTAGTTATCTTTCACTTATTTATACAAAAATTTCAAGAGATAAAACACAACTTTTTATATCGAATAATTTATACCTGTATTCAGTTGTGTTATATAGTTTACGTACTCTACAAACTTAAACTTAGTTCTTACATTCAGTGCTTATATTGAGAAAAAGCAAGACTGACTGAGTATTAAAAATCGTGGTAACACAAAACGAGTTTGTAGTTTCGTTCTTCCTGTAACGTTTATGCTTCAATTGTTGGTAAAAATTTTAAAATTTGAAAAAACTCCTGAATTTCAACAATATTGAAGTGTTTAATTGTCACAAAAATTATGAGAAGTATAACTGAAGGTTATCCATGATTAAAATTATTAAACCATCAACTATTTCACTATGAGTTATATGCGTAACTGTTTCTAATAACTTTTTCTACGTAACTCTTGTTTTTATAATCATTGAGATATTTCAAAAATTGATATATTATTAAACTTCATTATTGAAGTGAGACTTTGATCTTTTCACACCATTGCAACATTTTAATAATATGAAAGTTCATTATTTTTGTGTGTTTTTCCCAATGAACCCACGACTGACAGATAATAATAAGAATAATATCTCTTATAAAGTGAATGCGTGTAAGTATTTTAATACTTTGGCCCCTAAATATTGAAGTCGAACCACAAATTGATTAAATATTTTTTGTGCGCAAATTCCACTCGCAAAAAACAGTGATTCTACTTCAACTAAACGTTGATAATTAGATTTCAACTTAAATTTTTACATTGGAAGAATCAAACGCTCAATAAATACTAAAACATTTGACTCTTTTTTACTACACATTAAATATTAATTTTTAGACATGACTTATATGTAATTTTTCATAATGAAAATCTGTTTTATTTATTTTTAACAGTTAATAAAAGTTAAAACTATTAAACAATGGTTTTCACAACTTTCTTATCAGAAACAGATATAACATAAATGAAAAACTTGAATTTTTTTTTTCAATCTTATGAAATAAAAATCAAAAGTTCGAGATGGAAAAAATGTAAAATGACATACTTTTCAGTAATTTGAAATCTCTACGATTTTCAAGAATGCCAGCGATGACATAACAATAATCTATAGGCGAAGTAAATTAATGAGATTGAGTGAACATTATTTTTTATTTATTTGTCGTTACTTCATAGCAGCTGAAATGGTTTATAGTAAATAATTTCCAACATGAAAATCCAACTCTTCTCTGACCAACTCTTTCAATGAATGTCATCAACTTATTATAAATAGAGAATAATTTATTCACATCTCATCTCAAAACAAGTGAAAATAAATGCTAAAATCACTTAAACTAAATATTTAGAAATACCTTGAAATTTCTAGAGAAATTAGTAACTAATGTACCCCAACAGAGCTTTTTCATATCAGTCTTACAATAAGATGCCATTAAATGATTCAATATTTTGAAAGATTT
>JAQFZT010002886.1:0-10493 GCA_034696325.1 Camisiidae sp. | reverse complement strand
AGAGACAGAGAGAGGGAGAGACAGAGAGAGGGAGAGAGACAGAGAGAGACAGAGAGAGACAGGGAGAGAGAGAGAGAGATGTGTAAGCGCTGGTGAGAATATCTTATAACTGATGGAAGAGCGCAATAAGCTGGTGATGTTTGCCCAAAGATCATTTCTTTATGTGCGAGAAATAAAGTTTATTTCTTGGGGCCCATAAGGCATTCAAGCGACAGTAATACAGCATGACCCACAAAATTATATACGTATAGTATGTACTGATGTGAATGAATTTTGCCTATTGGTTTTCCTCACAAACTTTGTGCTTACTCTTAATAAGTGTTTGCGTGAAAAGCATTGAAGCAAAAGATTGCTCACAGTATCCCAAAAGACTATAGCGAAGGCTATACTATATATTCAGAATTATAAACCATGACTTCACAGTATTGTTTGTGTTGGAACCAAAATTTAATGATAATTACAATAATGAATAATGAGAACAAATGTAAAGTAGGAATGTTTCCGAAAGCTAAATATAGGTGTGATTGAAAACTTTATCCAAATGTTCAAACAATAATACAAATGTTTTTCCTCAAAATAATACTAAAACTTTTTCTACTAATACTATTCTTAATGATTTTTAAAAAGATCTTTTTTCATATAAAATATAGAAAATCTTAATAAAATTCATCAGTAATTTTTGACGAAATTTTCAAAAATGAAATAAGTTTTACGTAATTTCTATTGCGAAAAACCAGATCTTCTGATATATTCTATTCCCTACTGGATAAGGAACTCAACTTTTATCCTTATTTTTGATCTGTATTCATAAGCGAAAATTCTAATTTATTGAACAGAAAAAAGTTATTCTATAAATAACTGTTGAGTTCAAATAGATCATTAAAAAGGCTGTATTTCCATGTAATAGTGCGGTGAAAAGATTTACTTTTGGAATATCAGTGCTATGTTTTGCATCGAATTGTAATTTTACTTTTTGAAACTTAATTGATTCCGTTATTTGAAATATGCTTTCTATGAATGAAAAATTCTAAAATACAAAAAGTCATTACAAAAGGAAAATCCAATTAGTTTTTAAAATGATTTTTGTTCGCATTTTTTCAATCTTTAAATATTGAATTTCTTATTAAAGTATCATAAGTTACAGTACACTTATTCAAACTGTTGACTTGAAACTTGACACTGTTTTTCAAACGAATGGTAACTTTTTTCATAGACGTACTGACCATTAATGACTGTTGTCTTAATGAGCTGATGAGATAGACTTTAATTTCAAGATATATCAACGCTATGTTGAAGTTTCTGAATCGAAATACCGCAGAGAAATAGCAGTTTCCCACGAGATGAGACACAAGAAACACATTTGATATAATAAAGCTGATTAGTTTATGACATTTCTGTAATAAGCAATAAAAGAGTCCCTTAATTGAAATAAGTTGATAGCTTTCATATATTCCAATCGATTAATAAAATAGTATTTGAAGTTTTTTCTACTAAAAACTTCAAATCTTCGAATTATATTAGCATTCGATTAAGACCTGAATTGGTGACACATTTGATATGTAAATTAAACCTTATCTTTACTCCTATCAAATAAACTTTAAATTTGAAAACTTCCTTCATTTATCAAAAGAAGGCTCAGAATGAATAAAATTGTCCAGAATATAGTGGGAAAATGTTGTTGAATTAGAATCATCAATAAATGGGAGCTTATCTAAAGTCAGAAAATTTCTTCAAAATAATTAGGAAAACAAGATACTAAAGCTCTATTGATGCCTTGGGGCCAGTTCCGGACCGTTGGTTGAAGTGCATGTCAATTCTATGGGCTCACGTGACTTAATGTAGATATTTTTTATATAGAAAAACTGTAAAATTAAAAAACATAAAGATTAACAACTCGAAACATCAAGTCAAAGGTTTAACAACTTTAAACCTTGCATTCGGTGATAATAAAACTACAAACTAAATTTGCATAATTGAATTTAGTAAATATTTATAGTAATTAAGTTATTAAATTGGTTCAGAAAATGATTTTATCCATTTAGTTAGACAACAATGTAATTGTAAGATATTCTAAACTAATACGAATAAAACCACCAAACATTCATTATTAAGTATGGAATGTTTCTCAGATGCCAAATCTAATCATGGAGTATAAGATCTTATAATGAATGAGACAAGTTTACTAATGCCTATTCTTTGTGTATACTGAAAAAGGAAGAGTCTCTTGCATTCCATTAATTCAATAAAGCGTTCACTACTAGAAAACCTCAAATAAGCACTGAAAGAACTTTTGCAATAATGAGTATTCAGATTCTTTTGCTATGAATAAAAAGGAAATCAATTTTCTCTCAATAATTTAACATTAATTTACTAATTTTTTTGCACTTATTAAGTTTGTCAATAAGTTGAAACATTGATAAGTGTCTAAGTGTCAAACTCTGCATCTAATTAGTAAAAAAGCACAAGCTTGAGCTAGCTCAACTCAAGCTCGAGCTGAGTAGAAACTAAAGCGAAAGAATCACCATAAGAATCGAGTTAAAACTCATGCAAACTTATTCTCGAACTCTATTAAACACTATGCTTTTGTTTATATTTGAGCATTGAATTTAAGAGCACTGTTTCATATAATAAGTCATTATGAAAAGCGAAAATAATGATAAGCTATTTTGATTTCTTCTTCAAACCAAACCTATCCAGTATTTCCATGAAAAAATGCAAACTAATAAAAAGAGAATTTTATTAACTTTTAAGTTTGTTATGCAATATCTCAAAAATAAATAACAAATTCTCAAACAATTTTTTACATGATAAACTACTGAGTGCTCACTAAAGTCTTTTTTTATTACTTTTCTAATAGTATCTTCAGGGAAAATATTCAGGAATACACAAAAATATATATGAATTCACAACTTTAATTAAAATAAGTTTTTTTTCTATAAGCTGAGTTAGAATTTTAACAATATTCCACTTCCATTCCAATTCCAATTAATCCACTGATCAAAATAAAGAAAAATTGTTTTGCCAATCAATGAAAAGGTGATCATGTAATACTTGGGAAGAGTTGTCATTTTCCCAATTGATGTGATGTTTCTAGGATTTTGACCTCATGCACAAATTCAAAGGGATTTAGAATTGTAGGACACTATTAATCCGCCTGAAGGAAAACATTAGCTGATGTTGAAGAGGAAATTCAATTGATGTGCTTTAACATTGAATTCCCTTGTGGTCAGTTTGATTCGTTAGTATTGTTTGAAAGTTGTGCAAACTCTTACCATATATCCAGATTGTGAAAGCAATTAATATTTGCGATACTGTGTGAACAAATCTAACACATCAAGCGATTTAGTCAACGTCTTCGTTCGAGCTGATGATGTTTTTTAGTCCACTGGGAGTTAAAATAAGATGAAATTGCGTTAACTTAAATATTTAATTTGTCTGTTTGTAGAAATTTGTGAGAGAACGTATTGCGCATATGGGGCTCAATGTATCGTTGATGAGTATAGTCAACAACCTTACTGTCGATGTGAAGAAACGTGTCCTGATATTCATCAGCCTGTTTGTGGTCAGTTCTTTTTGACTCCAATTCTTATTTTCTAGAGTTCATTTCAAATATATTTCTCTCAGGAACTGATGGACGTAATTATTTGAATAAATGTCAACTAAAATTAAGGTCTTGTACACTTCAACAAGATTTATATGTTAAAGAAGAACAAGAGTGTGGTAAGTCTTTTCCATACCATTTAAAAATCACTGAGAAATGAGAAAACATTGTAAGAAAGTATGATTTTGGGGGATATAATAGATGGAAAAGGGACTAAAATAATGAATATTAAAAATACTATCAATATTTCTAAATGATTTCTTTGATTGAGAAATTTGATATTTCGATATAAAACCTAGTTTTGGTAATACAAATCAAATGAGCGACATTTTAATCATATAAAATATAATTGCTGTGATTGCTTAAGCATTCTTTTTGATGAGATTATCAAAACTAGAATTATTTGTAGAATCTGTACAGTATTTGCATCGAATATTTTCGTCGGATTCTTTGAATTTCCGTATTTGAACATTTCATTTGATCCCAAAACGAATAAACAAAAGTAACTTAGATTGCAATGAACTTTCTTAGCGAACGATAATGGATGCTCTTTTAGGTTCTCTAGTCTATACATGATTACACATTCGTTTAGGATATTTTCTTTTTGGTAAAATAAAGTACACAAGCATTACATATTCTGAAGTAGTAGTATTATTATTAATTCGAATCAATTTTTCGCTTTACATCATTTAAAAGCAATTTAAACAGTTCTACTTGAATTCGTATATTTTTTTACTCGTACTTTTATATAGCCATACATTATTTTAATTTTAAACTTTTTTTTTCATTTGCCTAAATGCATATTGGGATCAGTTAAAAAAGTTCAACTCTATGAGAGAGAAAATGTTATTAACTTTGCTCTCTATCTCACTCTTAACTCCTTAAGTTAAGAAGACGAAGAAGAAGGAGAGGGAGAGAGTTGCACATTATTCATTTTAGTTGTGTGCACACAATATAAGTGTAAATCTATAAGAACTAACATAAGTATATGTGCTCACACACACAGACTCACTCACTCAGTCACTCAGTCACTCTCTCTCTCTCTCTCTCTCTCTCTCTCTCTCTCACACACACACACACACACACACACACACACACACACACACATAAAGTTTCATTGTATTCTGTTTATCAAATTCATCGTTAGATGAGAGTAAGTTGGAGTCAATTTTCATTAGTCTAAAAGCCGAAATGTGCTATTATGCTTGATTTTTAATGGCAAACTTTGCAAAGTGTCGTTTATATAAACTATAATAATTGTAATCTCTATATTGGAAGAAAAACAATATTGAAGATGAAAGACAGTGGCAATAAATATGCCTTAATATCAATACTATATTTTGTTATTATTTGATCGATCCGTAATAAAGGCTGACCACAGTATTGGTGACTTGAGGGAAAGCTCATTTCCTCTATCACTTTACTGTATTGGTCATCTTATACATGTTTACTCACACAGGTGGGTGCCTCATGACCTTTAGCTATATTTGGTTGTTGTTGTGATGGGCAGCAACTCATCGAAACTGCAAAAACATAGCTATCGCATAAAGCCTCTTAAGTAAAACCATCGAAGTGTGTTATCATGTGATCCACACTCACATATACAGAATGCAGTACATTATACACCACTGTTTCATATATAATACAGTTTTATAGTAGGAAAAGGCATTGCAAACATTTCGCTACTGTAATACATGAGCTGCAGGCAAAGGAAGAGGTTCTTGTGATGATTGAGAAGCAATGAACATCACAAGCTATAACACAAGCGTTGGGATTTCGAATGTCGAAAGACTTGTTCCAAGAGTTCTGCATTTTATTGAGATTCATCACAACTTAAATCGCACTCCTCTACTACTATCTACTTGTCTTAAAGTATGACCATTTCTAAGAATATTGCAAAGCCTTTACCTTTCTATGGCTTATCCTATTTTTTATGTTTCATGTAAATCCTCAATTTGAAAATTCCATGCACTCACTTGAGCTCATAAAACAAGTATTGTATTTAAGTTAAGTTTAAGTTTTTTTAAAATGAAAAATTGCTTTCAACTAAAACACCTACTCTTCGCTTGAAAAAACAAGTTTAAAAGTCGAACAATATATTGCTTGTGTTATTGCTTTTGTGTGTCCTCTAAAATCTTGCGGTCACTTAAGACTAGTGGTCGGTTTTTTCGAGAAATTTAATAATTTGTTAAATCAATTATTTTTTCTAGACTCTAGTCTTGACTATTTCTCAAATTTTTAATAAATTGCTCAATTAGATTTGAAATTAATATATTTTCTGAAATATTTATAAGTATTCAATACAGGGATCATCATGAGACTCGAACGAGTCTCGAGGTTCCCCTCGATTGAAACTCAAGACACACAAATAAAGTTACAATGAGTCGCTTCTATTTCTTTGATCTAAATTGTGAAGTGATTTTGAATTGAAGAAATGTTCTCTAAGAACTTGATGATAGAATGATCTGAAATTTGGGGATTACGATCTATGTATATATAATCCAAACTAAAACACAAACATTAACTCAATTTCCTTTCTTATATTCCTTCGAAGTATTGAAGTATTTTTGAATTGTTACATTTCGGGAAATTGCTATTTTAGCAAAAATTCATATGTGTTAATGCAAAGCTAAACATATCCAACAGAGTTTATAAGGCAAACATTATTATGTAGAGAATAATATAACTATCAAATATAGTTCGAGCGCTTTATTTCAAATTTGAAATTGTATTAAAACACTTATATAAACAAAATTTATGTTCATATTATTTTCATTCAACAATTATATTTAATTAGATTGTTTTGCAATAGATTTGATTAATTAAATTTTCGAATGTATACAAAGTCTTAATTAGTTATAAATGATTAATTTCTAAGTTTTTATTTACTTATTTCTTTGCATTTATTTATGAATTTAAGGGATTTGTTCTGTTGCGCTTTAACAAAAAATATATTTCTATAAGAGATCTAAGCATTTAATGAAAAGTTGTGTTGGTATTGTTTAGCTCGGCATTAACGCATTTCCTAATACAGTCTAACCCCGTTATAGTGAACGATTGTTCCAGAACATATTACTCAATACAAAAAAATTCAGGTCTCGGCCGCACCGATCCATTCACTATAAGGATTGATTGTAATTTGCATAAAAAACCTCTAAATATAAAACTAATCATCTTAAATCTACTTCTAATGATTACTTTTGCTATCAGTCTTTTATCAATTATGCCTTAAATTTATAGTTAAATATTCCAACTTTTAGTAATAATTGAATAAAATTCAAATAAAAAATAATAAAATAAAGTATATTTGAGAAAATGCACCCAAAAAGATTCAATTTGATGCCAGGAGACAATATAGTTAATAATATATCTTAACTTAGGTTAAGAATATGAGTGAGAATAAAAATAAAGAAAGATAGGAAAGGAATAATCTTTGACTCGAGACTCGTGTTGAATGCACTCAAATTTCTGACTTGTCTTACAGTCTAATTAGCTCTAAAAGACAATTTGAAGCCAATGAATATTATTCAAGAGAATAGAAATGTTTGTAATTTTGTCTCTATCCTTGTAAAAGTAATCTTATTCTGGTTTTTGGATTCATTCAAATACATTACAGCACAAAAATTATAGCCTTCCAGACTGTCGCTCCGCTGAAGGATTAAGTTCTCTATACTTGTGTACACTTCAGAGTACAATAAAGAGCAAATATCTTTCATATCGATTCAAATATAATCAGTGAATGTGAATTACATTAGGCTTGAGACTTGCTTTCACCTGATATGTCCTATTGACACAGCTTCCAGAAAGTAATAGAGTCTCAGCGGTTTACTTAAAAACGAAGTAAAAGCTCATTTGAAATGAGATTCACAATAATATAGTCATGATCTAAAGATAGATAGAGAATGCTATCAGAGTCATGATTATAACTACAAAAGTAGCGGCACATCGATATCATCGATGGCATGAGTGGCATGGATTGCATAACAGTCTCTCGGGGAAAAGTGGTCCTCTCAAAAAATACTATTGTTGACAGTATGATCGATAAGTTAGGGCATCGAAACGACATACTCTGTGTACTGAATTCATAAGTCTTCAAGACAAACGAGGGATTAGAGGCTTGAAAATGTAAAGAAATGTTTTATCATTTACTTGAAACTGAGTCTCACTCTCATAAATTACTTTGTGGTTTATATTTTATAGATTACAGAGAAGATGCGACACGTGTATTAAGCTTATAGTTAACAAATTTGAAATAGATTGTCATCTAATATATGCTCTCTTATATCGCAAGAATCTATTTGCCCACATGTGACTATGTTTATACATAAGCGCACTTTTCTCTCATGAGATTTTATACAGCGAACAAAGTTTATTAAGGATGAAGAGCTGGCCGTCATGCGAGACATAGAGATTGCTCTGTGAAAGAAATGGGTTTTGGTTGTGGAATTCACAGATCATTATTTGTTTGTTTATTGTCACTATTCGTGTGAGAAAGACTGTATAAGACTGTATGTCTTTGTCTTCCACATAGAAGTAAGTACGAGTCTTGCTCTGGACGACTAACTCACAGAATTGTGAAGCGACACATACTTTCTTTTTTTCTTCAACTTATGCTTTGCTTTGATGACCGAAGCAATGCTCTGTCAAATGATTTCTTGCATCACTTGCATTCCGTGCCCAGTCGTATATCTGATAAGAACTGACAGTTTGTTTTCTGATCTTCTTCTTTTTCCTGTCTGGATAGTGTTGAGATTACTTGCTTTAATGTTTTCAAGCTCACGAACAACAGAATATAAATGTTAGAATACACTAAACAACCAAAAAAAAAACTTAAAAAACGAGGTCTATATTCACTGCTTTTTTATCATTTCAACTTTTCGCTCATATAGTTTTAAGAATAGAATCTCATTTTAATGCCTTTTCTAATCTTATTCAAGTGCATTGATAATGTTCTTGCCCTCAAGTTGTAATGTCTGAATAAAGATAGCATATATTCAACTTCAAGTAGAGTACTGTACTCACTATACTTATGTATATGAAAGAATAAAAACTTTTTCTATAGATTCAAGTGTACCCAAAAATGAAGATTTTCATTTGTATTTGAATAAAAGTATTTCGTTTTGCATGACATTCAAATATTCATTTTGTATAAACAATTCAATTTGGTTTTCAGTGAAAATTTCAATCAAAAACTAAGAATTAGAGGAGTTTACAATTTCTCATATGTTGAATACTGTGCACTACAACTTAATACTTTTCTATTATTAAAGGAACAAACAATTATTTTTTCTCACTAATGGATTACTACCATTGCTTTCAGCAATTTGTTTTAATTCAATCATTTATTTAGTCATTTTCTGCAACAAAAGTGCAAAAACTAATTAATTATTCCATTAATTAAATGCATTGTTTTTCTGATGCTATGAATTAAAATTTGTTTATTTGTATCGAGAATTGAGAATAAGTTATTGAGATTTGGTTGGTGTCTATGTTTGATAATATTGATTGAGTATCTGTTTCTGAATATAAAATTTGAACGTTGATAGAAATGAATGTGCACTTAGAGTAGAAACATGTTGAAGTAATAAAAGAATATGAAGCCTACATAAAAAATGATTTGATATAAAAGAAGCTAAAGAAGAGCAAAAATGACAATACTATTGTGATTTATAAATGAACTTATTTATAGTTTTGCTGTGAGATAATGCCTGACAATAACTTTGCTTATTCACTAAAGGTTTAAACCCATGTGAGTCACTTCAATGCCGTGATCCACAAAAATGTAAAATTGACAGCAATGGTAGCGCCAAATGTATCTGTTCGTCGTCGTCATGCCCACAAATCTCCAAACCAGGTATAAGAAAACGGTTAATACAATAATAAATGGCAGTGCAATTGAGTAGTTTGAAAGTCACAAAAGTTTCACTTCAATCATACTTTACTGAAAACTGAATGCAACGGTTGAACTGACTTAAGAATAAGTATTGACTTTCTCTTTTGAATTCTAGTTTGTGGTTCTGATGGCGTATCTTATGATTCTGAGTGTGATTTGCATCGACAGTCGTGCCTTCAAAATAATGTTATTACTATTAAACACGATGGCATTTGTTTGCATAATGCAAACACCTTTAAATCCACACAATTCAAAAGTCCATGTTATCAAAAGAAATGTTCAGTGGAGTCTAGTTGTGTAGTTCGTGGTGAAGAAGCATTCTGTGAATGTACTCAGTGTACTGAAGGTAAATAAACTCAATGTTCTATATTATTATTCATCACTACTTCACAAAGTTTTGACTAATATTCGAGGAAAAATACTCAATATTTGCCTACAGAGGAGTAAAGCTTAATCTCAATTAATATCAAATAGAGAAGATATCTTTTCTCCGAAAAACAATCATTTTTTAGCTTTTTTCTAACACTAATTCAGTTAATGGTTCCAACTTTTATTAACTATTCATAATATCTGTTTCAAATGATGATAAGGTTTCACATTAGCTTATAGTTGACATTTGGCTTTTCAATCAAATCATAACATTTGATGATTCAAACATAAAGTTGAAATAAGTTTAGCAGTAAAACCTTTGGCTCAGGACATGAAAATTTGATTAACTTTTAGACTTTTTTGTCATTTTTAAAAAGAAAATCTCTTAACTTTGTTATCAATAGTTAATGAAAGTTCGAACTCTTTTGCACTTTGGTTTCACAGATATAACATTTATGAAAAACTTTCAAAACAAATTAGTTTAAGAACGTCTAGAAAATAGTTCAACTGATTCACGAGTAGAAAATACTCTTTAAAAAAGTCTCGTCTCCTTATGATAATAACTCTTCAATATTATTTTTTGAGAATAAAAAGATGAAAATTATTCATACACTTAATACTACAGTAAAT
>JAQFZT010002885.1:0-10495 GCA_034696325.1 Camisiidae sp. | reverse complement strand
TATCAATCGGGGTATAACCTATTTTTGATGTGATTAATAAGTTTTACATTTCCATATGTTTGACACCTGTTAAAAAGCCTTGTTGTTAAAAAATGAGTTGTAGTAAATCCTTCGAGAATTGATAGCAATTATTATCTAAAGAATGCAATCTATTTTCTCATTAATTTATTCGTGAAAAGTATCTTTTGTTTTAAATTTTATTTAATTTTTAAACATTAATTTTGATTTGAAAATAAAATTTGCTTTAAATTCCTAAATATTGAGTTATAAATAATTAAATATTTAGTTTCAATTTTGACATTTCGAACAGGTACCAAGTGTCGAACTCATACATTATAGTTTTGTTTAAAAACATTATTTGTATACTTTTATATGAAATATATGGTTGAATAGATAGACATCTATCGGATTAATGACGGTCGACACCCCCCTGTGAGAGTAAAGTATAGTTGAATGAATTGATTTTTAAAATATGTAAAAGTAATTAATCTTTCGACTTATATTGAAATATGAAAACTAAATGATTAAATATATTTAAAATCAGAACGACATTCGCCTTCTCTTAAGTGGTTTGTTCTTAAACGAAAAATCAGTTGTGGATTCAATTTGATTTTGATGACTGAGAAATGAAGTCTCTTTGGAATGAATTTGATTTATAAACTGATTATTTTGTTGAGCTTCTATCAAATCATTTAATCGAATCAATGAGTCTTCGAAAAATTGTTCAGTTGTTGACTCCTGTAATATTTTCAAGTTAGAGTTGACAACGGCTTGAATGTCATCCATTCTGGACTCCATTTGCTTAACTCTGGCCAACATGTCTGTATGTCCAGAAGCGTATTGTTCGAGAACATCCTTTATGTCATACGGTTTGAAAGCTGCAGAAAAATTTCTTCGAGCTATAAAATATTTAACCGCAAGAATGAATTTAATGGCATTGTTCTCTGGACTGACTGAGCGTTGTATTCTAGCATTATATTTGGAAGACTTTTTCCATGAAATTTTATGCAATAACTTTTTATCTGCCGCATAACACCTCCAAATGCTTTGAATTAGTTGAGCGGCTGGTATTCGACGTTTACTCAATTTACGCAAACGTTGCTGTTCTTGAACCTAAACAAATATTTTAATCAAATGATAGAACTTTTTGATAAATTTTGATTTTGGAAAAGAAATGATACCTTAAGAGCGAGACCAGTGCCTAATATACCGGCCGGTAATGCGAATATTGAAACTCCAACAATAGAACAAATACAAGACAATAACTTTCCAATCGGTGTTATCGGATACATATCTCCGTAACCAATTGTGCAAAGGGTGACGACTCCCCACCACAAAGAAGACGCTAAGCTATCGAAGGCTGGGTTAGTGTCTTTCTCAACAAAATAAATTAGAAAAGAAATCATAAGCAAAGTCAAAGATCCCATGTATACAGTGATAGCGAGATGTTCTCTTTGTGCCCACACAACGGATGCCATCGTTCGCCACGGATTGAATCTATGCTCAACTTTAAGCACTTGACATACATGTAGAAAACGTATTCCTCTCAAAGAAGTAGAAAATAAAATACTCTTCTGGTCGAAAAATAAAACAATAGCTGTTGAATAGATCACGATCAGGTCTATTATACGGAGATAACTTCGAAGAAAACGTAACTTTCCTTTCCATCCTCTGTAGTGCGATATGCATTCTGATGACCACAAACGAGCTATAAATTCTGCGCTAAAGAATACTAATACAAAGCTATCCATCATTTTTAGGTATTCAAATGTTTTATCCGCAGAATCTGTAACATTGAAAATAAGTTTTTTGTTCAAGTATTTTATAGTATTACTACAATTCTAAATATGAAAAATAGGGTTTAGAATAATAAAATGGTGAATACTTGGAATAGTTGAGAATATAGTCAATATTAAACATGCGAAGACAATACACGTGACAAAAATATGATATCCAAGAGATAGTAACCCTCGAGGAGGTCTTTGCAGAAAGTTATAAACACTGAGTTTTTGTTGATAAAAACTAATATTTTTAGTCATTTTGTTTGATGGCAAACTAATACGAATAAAATTATGATGACATGCTTTTCTAACATATCCAGTATCTGAAGTCAAACAATCCAATGAACTTATTGATGAACCTTTACTTCTGAATTGAGGCAATTGGGACTCAATATCTTTAGATTGGCTGTCATATTGGTTATTACGATATAAGTTAAAAGCCATAACTTTTATTTTCGTTACATTTCAATTGTACAACTTTTCTGAATGATTTATTACCTGAATAGTAAACTTTGTAATTAAAAATATCTTTATGACGAAATTTAATAGTTATACATATCATATAGTTTCGTCCAAAAGAAAAGCGCAGTTTCATTAAAATATATACTTTATTGCAATGTAATGTCGTCTAAAATGATTTAATCATAAAAGGATTTATTATTACTCAGAAATGAAAACTTTTGAAAATCAAAGAAAATCATTACTTTGAAGTTGAAATTAGATTAAACTTGAATTGCAGTACAATAATCAGATATGAAGGCATGCTTTCTATTGTTACAATTAAAGCAAATATTCATTAAATTTTAACTAAATTAAAGTTAAATATTATGGCTCACAATTGAGGTGATAATCAAAAAGTAAAAGTAATTAGTCAAAAGATCGAGAACTGTTGATAACATAAATTTATAGATTAAATTAAGATAAGATAATAAAATCAAAAGTATTCTTTTGAATCTTTTGAATATAAAAGACTTTTTCTATGAATGATAAATCATTTTTTATCGATAGTTTTAGCTCTAATAATGAGTAATTTTTGCATTAAAAGGTGTTGATAACTGCTAGGCTGCCTTACACTAAAGTATATATTTTATTTGAAGCAAATTTGGACATTCATAACATGAGACAAAATGAGTTCAAAGTTCTCTACTTTGAATGACATTCTGTAATTAAACAGCTAAAGAAAAGCTCAGATTTCTCTAAATAATATTGATATCAATGTTACTTAGTATGAAAATCTAAGATAGAATTCATTTATAAGTTTATGTCCATCACTATTATTCTGTTTACAATTACAATAGAATATTAATAACAATCAAAGGTCTCAAAAATATCTCACATGAAAAAGATCTGTGAACATGAAAATTGCTTAAAAATAATATAAGACATGTTAGACATAAGAGGTTTATATGAAAAGAAACACCACTTTTATGAATAAAGATTTGCGATTAATAGTCGAAAAAAGTATTAAACATGTTTGAAATTTCTTACTTTTTTGAGTGAATTATTTTATAACTTTCTTCTCTACATAACTTCATAACATCAATAAAATGAATACATCATATAAATGTTAGCAAAATACAGATTACTTAATGAAGAAATTAATTAACAGAGAAATAAGTTGTGTAACGAGTCATTCAAGTTGAATGAAATCCTGTAATAATGACTTTTTAGGATCGCTCGATGTACTTATGAGAAAATCATTAGATAAGAATATATTTGAAATTTTGATAACTTATATAACACAATTAACATTTATTTATGTCAAAGCAAAAGCTCAAATTACAAGCTTTGATTTTTAAAGAAATTATTAAATATTCTAATAATAAAATTTGAATAACAAAAAAATTGAGTTTATTCAAATAAAATTGTTTGATATTTGGGCCAAAACACATCCAAGTAATAAATGTTTGCAAAGTTTAGACCAATAGAAATAATTTGAATTGTCTTATCTTATTTAATAAAAGGTAATTAAAAAACTCTTAAAAGACGCATATAAATAGAGAAAAGATCCGCATGAAAATAGATGAGCATTATTTTCGATCTAATTTATGTCTTGTTTGCTTTAATCATAATTATTTAGGTTTATGATACACACACAGTTCCGTACCTTTATATTATTCAGCTTTCAGTTGTTATTGCAATTCAAACAAAGAGTTTATTGAAAAAAGAAACCAAATTAGAAGAAAACAATATAATAAAGTTCAAAAAAACTCTAACGAGTCATGTACTGATGTAAGAAAACCCGATTTGTCTAAAAAGACTTTCTTCGCATATATGACATATTGAGATGACTTGATTCTGACTTGATTTGGACTTTATTTTCATGATTCGTAGACAAGAGTTTTAAAACATTATTTAACATAATTTTGTTTTCGAATTGCATTTCCTTTATTTGACTGAATCTTTTTTGTGAATCATTTGAAAAATGTTCGACTCCAGACAAACGAGTGGTGAGAATATATTTGAACTCCTGCTGTGTTTTCAAACTCATGTTAACGATAGCTTGAATATTATTGAGTTTATGATCCATATGTTTGACTCTGGCCAACATATCTGTATGTCCAGAAGCGTATTGTTCGAGAACATCCTTTATGTCGTACGGTTTGAATGCTTTCGAAAACTCTTTTCTCGCAATAAAATATTTAACTATAAGAATAAATCTGATGGCATTCATATCATCAATATTTAATCCGTAAAATTTTGACTTAGAATTCAAATAAGTTTTCCAAATGACTGATGATTTCGAGTGTTTATTCGCTGCATAAGATCTCCAAACACTTTGAATTAGTTTAGCAGCAGGTGTTTGGCGTTTACCTAATTGTCGCTGTCGTTGTTGTTCTTGAACCTAAAATGTTAAATCCAAAAGATTTGACTTTTTAACATGATTTTATCATAAATAACTGATGATATTTCATTTGATTGAAAGCTTACCTTAAGAGCGAGTCCAGTGCCTAATATACCTGCCGGTAATGCGAATATTGAAACCCCAATTAAAGAACAAATACAAGTCAATACCTTTCCAATCGGTGTTATCGGATACATATCTCCGTATCCAATAGTGCAAAGAGTGATGACTCCCCACCACAAAGAAGACGCTAAGCTATTAAAGGCTGGATTATAGTCTTTCTCAATAAAATACATAATGAATGATATGAAAACTAGAGCCAAAAGTCCCATATATGTAGTGATAGCGAGATGTTCTCTCTGAGCGCAGACCACAGATGCCATCATACGCCACGGCCTGAACCTATGCTCAAGTCTTAGCATTTGAAAAACTTGTAAAAATCGCACGCCTTTTAGTGATGTTGCGAGTAATGAGTTTTTGATGTCGAAGAATAAAAAAATAGCTGATGTTATGACTACAAACAGATCTATTATACGGAATGGACTTCGAAAAAATCGTAACTTTCCTTGAAATCCTCTATAACATGAAATACAAGATGAAGACCATAAACGAGCCGTGAATTCTGTGCTAAAAAGTATAACAATGGAACTGTCGACTATTTTAAGACAATTTGATGCCCCGTTTTCATAGCCTGTAAATTGAACACAATTTAAGGAACAATACCATAATCTCAGACTTGCGTAACAAAAGTTTGAGTTTAAAAACTATTGTAAAAGGTTTTTATATTAAATTAAAACATTTTGGGATAACTTAAGTTAGTTTACAATTTAGATTCATATTGCGAACGATCCCTTGGTTTTAACTTTCTTTAAAATATTGCAGTCAACCTAATCATCAGTTATGTGACTATTTAGGAATTTCTTTAGCAAAAACATTTGTTCAATTTCATTACTTTATTTCATATCACTGTTTATTAATTAATCTTATAATAGAAACTAATCAACATGTGTTAGCTATAAAAGTCATTGTTTTATTATATATTTCTCGGCATGTTTTCCATCTCAAAGTGTGCACTCTATGTCTCTAAATTCATAAATCATTTTCATAATTATAACTTATGTGTAAAGAAGTATTAAAAATGTAACTAATTATGTGAAACTTTAGTAAATGTTTGTCTCCTGCAAAACCTGTCCTACGATTATCTCAATTAAAAGCTCCCAAACAATATGTTACATGACTTCACATGAAAAGTATTTTTTGTTTACGAATAATTAGTTACTCTGAAACTAAAGATTGATTCGCAAAAAATCTGAATTCAGATTTTTTTTATTGACTGAAGTTTTGATAACTATATAAAGCTATAATTGATTGGAAAAAATAACAAAATATTAGGTTAGATTTACCTGAAATGGTTGAGAGGACTGTCAATACTAAACACGTAAAAACAAGACATGAAACGAAAATATGATACGCAATAGGAATTAAACCATGAGGTCTTTGAATGAAGTTATAAACAGCTACCCTTTGCTTGTAAAATCTGAGCCGATTTGTGGAATGATGTGATGGCATATACTTTCTGTGATAATTCGGATTATTTCCATAATTGAAAGGTGTTGGTTTGTTGTTCCATATTTGTATTGATTTTATTAATGAACATTTTCGTCTTATTTCAGGCATTTCAGATTCAATATCTTCTGAGCTAAAGATTGAATCTTCACTTTGATAATAGTTATTCATTATAACAATTAATATCCTATTAAAGCTTGTTTTACATCATATCCTCATTCATTTTTAAAAGTTTGTATTTAAAAAATTGAAAACTATTTCTATTAGTTTTATATTTCTTCTGAAACATAAATATTAAACAGTTCATAAAAATTTTCAACTCAATTGATAATTTTCAGGTGTATTCGTTACAGTATAATATTTATGTGAACTTTCAAATAAAAATAACTGTACTTTTAGTATATCTATCATTGATTTACCTCAAAAATGAATGAACAAATTCTTCAGAATTGCGAATAATCACTTGTTTAATGAATGAACTATTTTATTACCAACTTCTCGCAAATGAAAAAAATCAGTTCTTTGTTTATATTTCGCGAAACTTAAAACTCAAAGCTCTTATACTGTTTTGGTTTATTAAGTTTTTAGACGAATGGCATATCTATATATACATGAGTATAATTGGATCTTCAGTAACAATTACTAGTTGTGTAAATAAATTTGAAATAATAAGCGTAAAGAGATATTAACTTTGTTGAGTATTTCAATACAAGGGTATGCCTCACAAAGTAGAACTTTTTGTTGGTTCACATTTCAATATTTCACTAACATATAAACGCATTAATTTTTATTCGAAAATATTGGCATTCATTTACTTATTATGTTGACTACGGTTACCAAATTTTCGAGAGCCCAAATCTGTACAAAACTTACCAATAGCGAAACCCTTAAAAAAAATTTTGAAAAAACTTTATTGATTAATAAATACCAATTGTCAATAACATCTATCAATCAAACAATTTTCATTGAGAAATGAATAACTTTGCTTAATTTCATAGTTAATTCATTTTATATTAAAGACAAGTTGCATGAAAGTCAACCTTACTCTCTACGTTTGGTAACCTTAATGTCGGAATATGAAGTCACAATTCATTTATTAGAGAAAGTCTGATAAAAATAATAGTTTTTGTCCCGGAAGGCAATCACAATGATTCAACATTAATGATCGCTTAAAAAGATTAATTTGAATGGCATACAAACGAGTTAACAAAGCCTTTTCAATGTCAGTCTTGTCTGGATTTATCAAGAACTTGAATAAATAAATACAACTGTAATAATAAAAAGAAATTCGTATTGAATATACAGTATTACTGATGTTTGATTCAAGTTAAAAGAAACATCTCATTTATACCACTAATTGTATATCGAATTTATTTTAACTGTTATTTAAGTAGTTTTTCTATGAACCATATCTACTAACTTATGGATACAGAAATCCAGACTCTATTGAAAAAATTGATCATAATTTGCAGAATTGACGTATCAATTAGTGTGATATATGAGATTAACCTTATTTATTGGCCTTAAAAAACTTAAAAAATTACTTGTTTATAAAATGTCGTTATAAAAATAAACAAATGGGAAAAAGTTTAATAGCTTATCTCTTTAAATTTAAAGTTTCCGGCATCACAGCCATGAGTGTCATATATCTTTTGATTCATGACGACGAGCTCATCATTTTGATACTATACTCGACTACATCCGACCTGAACCTTACCGCTTCTGGTCAATACAACACTTAAACCACATTATCAAATACATATTCATTGACCAGAAGTGGTCAGATTCAAGTCAGATGTAGTCGAGTGTGATATCAAAATGTTTATCTCGTCGTTATAAATCCGAAGATGTATGACACTTGTGGTTGTGATGCCGGCAACTCACTCAGGTAACCTAAATAGAAATGTAGTGCCCAAAGATTCTATCCTTTTAATTGTCCTAAATTGCGCCCAATTAAGATTTTTCGGCAATTATTGAAGCGTGATGTTAACAAAAATCAATATAGAACTGAATCGGTTGGAAAACTCATCAAAAAATTGAGAAAGCATTGAGAAATATTTCATCCGAGACCTGCCAGACCCTCATGAGCAGTGTTAAGACAAAAGTAGGCAAAGCGGCAGATTATGGTTCCTATTAGTCATTAATTAATTTCATAATTTCACTTATTTATCATACTTCAAGTCCTCAAAGTTTGATTTATATCGAATCTGTAGTTTGAAATTTATAATAAAATAAAAATAGTTCAGATTTCTATATCCATAGTTACTATGAGAAAGTGATTTGCAATAAATAACACAAACACAAGATAAGAAAACAAGCTTTAAATTAAATAATAAATATAGAAAATTGTATCTTTTGGACAAATCAGAAAAATTGAAACACTTACCAATTAAAAAGACTCTGATTCATGCCTTTTCATGCAAAAGTATCATAAATATTTAAATTAATAGTTGTGAGAAAAATTTTTCTATAATTAACTTTTCTATAATTTTAGGTTAGCTTTAGATAAAATAAGTTCATAGTTCATTCGAAGAGAAAATTTTTCCTCTCAAACTTTACTTATATTAAATGACTTATCATAAGTTTATTGATAGGTTTGCCTATAATTCAAATTAAGTTACTGTATCAGAAAAGTAAAAAAGGCAGTGACGTAGGCAGGATTTTTCGGCTGGGAGACCCAGTATATAAAAACAACAAATTCAATAAAACATTATAGGGAAGGGCATAAGCTAAGCTTGAGCTGGGCTGAGTTCGTGCCAAAACTAAATTTCGGAATATTCACGCTAAGCTCAAGCTCATGAATAGTAAGCAAAACTCAAGCTTGAGCTACAACTGGTGAGCTGTGAGCTTTTCTTGCACTTTCTTATGCAACCAGAAGCAAAAATATGTCACATATTTGTAATTTTTTTGATAGAATGCGTGCCTCCCAATAATTGAAAACAATTTGATTCAACCTTAAACTTTTTAGAAACTTTATTTTTTATCAAACGAGTAATCTTTTTGAATAGTAAATGAAAGTTGTGAATGAAAAATTGTAATATTTTTCTAGCTATAAGTTCTAAGCTCAAACTCAAACCATAAAAATCAAGCTAAAGCAAAATGAGCTTATGCTCGTCACTAGTTTTTGAAAAATTAGGTGAAAAATTTTAACATTTCGTGAAAATAATTAAAAAGAAATGAACAATTTAACGTATTTCATATCTCTTTCAGTAAAACTGAAGTTAAGAATACAAACCTTTTCACATGTTTACAGACAGACACTTAAGTGCCTAAAAATCCCTGGGGGCCAGGTCCCCTGGCCCCTATGGTAGCTATGGCATGGCACTGATAGAAGGAATTTATATTAAAGAAAAATGAGTGTAAAATATTTGTGAGAAAGTCTTAGGAACAAAAATTGCAACTCATAAAAAAAATCTATGATTTGCAATTTTTGTCCCTAACAGTTCATTCATTAACTTTACTTTTTATTAACAAACTTTATTGGATGATATCGTGAAAATTTTCAATGAATATATTCATAGTTTTAATATCAATACTAAATTAAAGCATACAATTTATGAGTCAAAGGTAGGGCTGGAAGAATGCATGAATTTTTTCGCAGATATATTGTAAATGTGTGATCAAAATCATGAATTATGCAATATTTAATGGGATGAGTGATCTTTTTATACTGAATAACTATAATTTTCCATTAATTATTTGTATTCTTAACTTAATTTGTAAACCCTTTTTCAAATCTATATTATAAATGATAAATTTAATGTATAGATTAGGGTTTATTTAGGCAAACATTCTTCTGGAGAATCAGTGATAACTTAGAATTGATATACTGACCTATACAGATATATTGATATATTGCTACCGCTTCTATACTGGTTGAAAGTGCAAAAAATCACATGAAAACTATTTAATACTAAGTTATTTGAAAATCTAAAGAGTCGGAAAAATACTTTGAATCAGAGACTAAACTCAGTTTTATTTCAATTGAAAAGTGCTTATGAATGAGTTTTGAGACATTACGATTGAGAAAAGCAATATTTAACTTGAGATTTGATTCAATTGTTTGAACAGATAAATGATTGAAAAGAAAACAAATAAATGAATAAACAATAGAAGTTGAATAGAATTTTTCTCAATCATTATTCGTAAACGCTTTTCAACTAAAATGAGAACTGAGTTCTTCCTATGATTAAAAGCACTTTTTTAACTAATATTTTCGTTAACTTACAATGGAAGGGTTTTATCTGTTTTTGGATTCTGATAATAATCATATCCTAAACACAATCCTTCCTATTGAAAAAAA
>JAQFZT010002884.1:0-10501 GCA_034696325.1 Camisiidae sp. | reverse complement strand
TGATTGATATTTATAATAACCACAATTTAAATTTTTTAAAGTATTAATTATCAAATTTTTATTCATTATAAAGAATTAAAAATCGCTTTCATATTTTTCCAATTGAATAATGTGTTGCTTTAAATTGTCTATTATTGTTTCGCTAAAATGAATGAAAAATAATAATCTTCATTTTCTAGGTTTCAATAAGTATTGATTCCGTTCCAAAAATAGGAACAGGAATAGAAATCAAAATTGGTATCCCGTTCCTATTCTTGGAACGGGAACGGGAACGGGAATGGAAATGGAAATGAAAAAGAATTAGGAACGGAATAGGAATAGAAATGAAAAAAATATTAGGAACGGAACGGGAACGGGAATAGAAATAAAAGTTAGGAACGGAATCAACACTAATTTTATGCTAAAAATGACGCAAATATCTGCCCGGCAAAGAGCAGGCATCAAAAGCTCATTCGTTACCCATAAGTGACACGTGAGTCACAAAATGTAAATACAATCATATAAAAGTCACTTCAAGTTTTGTTTCCTTCAATATATTATTATCAATTAAGTCATTCATTCATTCATTCAAATTAAACATTCATTTAATTGAGTTAATAATAAATGCTTTATTAAGAAATAAGTGATTTAAGACTCGCTTTCATATAATATCTATTCAATCATTTCAATAATAATAACAATTTTAATTAATTTATTAGTAAATTATCAGTAAATGTTTATAAACTAAGTCTTAATTATAATATTCGTAATGAATTGACACAACAATAAGTAATTGAATCATTTCATATCAATATTAGTTTGAATGCAATAATAATAATAATGATAATAATTGATAAGATTTGAATAGAATTAATACTATTTTAATAAATGCTATGAAATACTATTGCTCACACCCACACCCATACAAATTCAATACAAATATCATACAAATTGAATACAAATTGGATCTTAAAAGGATGTGCAGACAAAGATTTGGAACTAATTAACGATTTGATCACATGACCCATAAATATGTGAAAACAATGTTTTAATGAATAGCTCTATAGCTTTGTTACTCATCTTTTATTAATTATTATTAAGTACTTTTATATTTATATTACATTCAAATTGATTATCACTTTGGATACAGTATTGATTGTGAAGCCATTCAAATACAGGTATAAGTTATTAATAACTCATTTATTGTAATTAAAGTATAATTAACTCATTTTATAAAAAACAATACATTTTAATAATGAGTTAATATAAAAATATGAATACCAGTAATACTCGAAATACTCGTTATGTTTTTCAAACTAAAGTAACTTTTGTATGATTAATGACTCTTTTTCGACAACAGTTATAAAGATTTCACGTTGTTTTCAGTTTATTTGACTTATTATTGACTTTAAGATTAAAAAGTTTAACAAATAATTAATTTTGATAGTTATCTACTGTTAATCAATTCAATTGAAAGTTCAATTCATTTGTATATTGAATAAGATTTGATTATAAAATTATATTAAACTAAATGTCGTTTATTGCAAATGAAGTTTCAGTTATTTAAATAAATGAAAATAAGTATTTTTCTAAGAATTTCTTACAATAATTTCAAACTAATCTGTAATATTGATTCGCAATTTATAACTTAGAAAAATTGATTAATTCAAAAATGGATGTAAACAATGGAAAACTATTTAATATGAGACCAACTTTTGGTCAACAATTAATTGCTTTATTGAAGAGAAATGTATTGATCAAAAAACGAAATCGCGGCAGAACTATAATGGTATTAAATATAGTTTATATCATTTAAATATAAGTCAAATTGCATTTAAGGTTCACTATTGATGTGCGCACACATTATATTCTCGTAGGAAATAATATTTCCGATTTACATGATATTAATAATAATATTATTGAAGTCTACTATGAAACCGAATGCAAGCCCTGCTATTCAATATCCTCAACAAGTCGGGACCAATTGGTTCGTTCGGGTCTATCAAAAGAGTAAATCGATTCTATTTCCAGATTTTCGAAACACTCAATGGCTTATTGTATCCGAAGATAA
Organism: Camisiidae sp.; assembly: GCA_034696325.1. NCBI lineage: Eukaryota > Metazoa > Arthropoda > Arachnida > Sarcoptiformes > Camisiidae > Camisiidae sp. The sequence goes on along the minus strand of JAQFZT010002884.1, from coordinate 8,451 downwards.
TTCATCTAATATTCAAGATTGTATAAAATATACTTTAGAAGTAAGAAAATTGTTATACTGTATGACTTGAGTCTAGTTTATATGAGTGTCAGTACTTCTGATAAGACTTTAACAAACTTGGGTTCTTGTATGAACTCAAAGTGCGATCCTTCTAAATCTGGCTCTCAATCCGTCAAAAGTTTGTGATTACATTACAGATGTGTATAGATGTTTACGGGAATCATAGGGAGCTACAAGTAATCACACTTATACTAGTTTTCCGAGGTTCAGAATATGGCCATATATTCGGCTGTACTCTACTTTGTGTAGGCAACATATATATCAAATATTAGGAACTCGAAGGAGGCCGAGTTATGGCAGTTCAATTTCAAACTTTTTTTGGACATATCTCCTTAACATGACATACTAGAGAGGCGTGGCTTACATTTTTGGACTTCACTTGAGGTGATGCATCGATGTACCAAATATCAAATTTCTATGATCAAGTGGGGCCGAGTAATGGGAGTTTAAATTTTAATCTATGTTATGGTGATTTTTTGAAAAAGTTCACAAAATTCAATATAGATATTTTTCGACCAAATTTTCCATATATCGATATATAATCATGTGAAAAATTATTTAGGTTATATCTTAGTCGGCGAAGCCGGGGTAGGTCGGCGCCAAGCCCTACACCCTGAACATAAATCTCCATTACTCGGCCCCACCTCATCATAGAAATTTGATATTTAGTACATCGATCCCCCGCCTCAAGTGGAGTCGAAAAATGTAAGCGTCACCACTTTAGTATCTCTGGTTGAGGAGATATGGCCAGAAAAATGTTGAAATTCACACCCCCTTAACTTCTCTCCCTTTGAGTTCCGTGCGCTAATATTTCATATATATATTCCCCACCCCATGTGGAGTCGAACCATATATGCCACGCCCCCGGGGCGCCATATTATAAACCGGTTCCTTTTCCGATTTTGCTTTAATTGTCTTCCTAAGTCTCGATTATGTTATGGAAAACTTTGGATACATAAAAATTTGTGCAAGTTTCGACTCAATAAATATTTTCCATAAAGTAAAACCCTTTATGTACTTAAACTTTGGACGCCTTTTACTCAAAACTATGCTTTCGTCTTTAGTTCTCTATGATTCCCGTCAACTTATAGAAAATAGTTTCCAAACAGTTATCAAATTTTGAAAAAGGAATAGTTTTACAGAATTTGTGTTGCGCTCAAACTCAGTCCAAACCCAACACAAGACCATTAAATTTTGTACATTTGGTCGATTCTGGTTAAATCTTAAACTGAGCTAAAAATTTGATAAGTATAGATAGCTAAATGTATTAAATAAAAAGATACTTACAGTATGTCAATCAAAACTATATATCGGTTAAAACTAGAGTTAATTGCTTTTGAAAAGCAAAAGCTATTTGAAAAGCTTTGAAATGATTTCGCTACAGCCAAAGCCAAAGCCAAATTAAACACAATTATGAAAAGCGAAATTGAAAATTTGAAAGCAACTTAACTCTAGTTAAAACTAATGCACTTAAATGTGAAAATAGATTTTGAGTTCAAATTGATCTAATTTTGTTATCTGATGGAATATTGACAAATATTCGTAAACTAGATTCATTTATTACGACTATTGATTACGACTTTTACTAAATAATTAATTCAATAGAAAGTACAATATCCAGATTATGAAACAATTAATTTGAGCCATACATTCAAAACTTCAAAAGAAATGGAAGAGTATTATCTATCAAATCATCAAAATGTCAAATTAGGGCTTATATTCGATATTAAAAAAGTAGAAAATATTAGTTATACTATCAGAATGCCCTACGAATCAGTTCCTAATGATCAAGATTCAAAAGGAAGTATAGGTTAGTAAAAATTTATATTTTTCGTCTAATTGAGATTCGATTTTTTTTGGAAAAAATTTAGGTGACTGTCGAGATACTCAATCTATTAGCTCTTGTAATGAACTCAAGTATTATAGAAGTGGCTTCACTTTCATACAAACCCTAATCGATTCTGCTTTGATTAAGGTATAGTTTAGCAAAACTAATGCATTTCGCAATACTGGTATTTATACAGTATTATACTATAATAGGTGTCATGTTTATAATATTATTTTCAATAGTTCTTTTCGTGTTTTACTCCAGTTTTTAATGCCTAATCATACGGAAACATTTATTCCTGCGGCCAAACTGTCGATATTTCCAAAACCTGATTATATTAATGATAGCAAATTATGGTTATCTTTTGTACCAACATATATAGCGTGGGGTTTCTTGCCTTCAGTCTCAATTCTAACTGTTATGTTTGTTTTGGAAAAAGAAAGAAAAATCAAAGAAGGAATGCTTATGATGGGTCTCAGAATGTCTGCCTATTGGCTCAGTTGGATTTTAACACAAGGAATAATTGTATTCTTTATCAGTATTATAATGACAGCAATTATATATTTTGCCAAAATTATTGACAACATTAATCCTTTGATAATATTTTTATTGCAATTTCTATTTGGTATATCAATGATTGGTGTCTCAGCCTTTATCAGTCCATTTTTCAAGAAGGAAAAGGTTATGCAATATATTCTTTAATTTTTTTATTCTAAATATCTGATTGAGTTTGTAATACAAATGATAGGTCGCCGGGTCTTTCGTTTCATTTGTCACACTAATAGCTGGTTTAATGCATTTATTAGTTGTATTTCTAGACATTCCTTCAATAGTTTATTACTTATTGGCTCTTCTCTCTCCAGTCGCGTTCACGCTTGCAATCAATTCGGTATTTATTAACTTTAACTTTAAATTTGAACAGTATCTTAAAGTATAATCAAAATATTGAAAGATTACTCGAAGAACTATTGAAATCAATTCATACGTTGGTTTCAGCAATTTGTTCGAAGACTCAGATTTTTCTGTTGGCGCCGCTATTTTGATGTTACTCTTAGATTGTATTTTATACACTTTACTCGCTATATATCTCGATCAAACAATTCCTGGAGAATTTGGCCCAAAGCAATCATTATTGTTTTGCTTCAAAAAGTCTTATTGGATGTCTTCAAAGCTCAAACGAATTGGCTATTCTTTAAATGAAAATATGATAGACGAAGAAAATTCTAATGTTGAGGATGTGTCCGATCAAATTAAAGGAAAGACAGCTATAAGTATTAGAGGTATTACAAAATCTTTCGGAAAAGGAAAAAAGCAAACGATAGCTGTTGATAGTCTATCGTTATCTGTATATGAATCACAAATAACTGGAGTTCTTGGGCATAACGGCGCCGGAAAATCAACTTTGATTAATATGTTGGTTGGAATTATCCCTCCAAGCTTTGGAACCGCTTCTATTTATGGATATGATATATCAGATCCAACAGATATGAATAATTTGCGATCAATGTTTGGCGTTTGTTTACAACAAGATATTTTGTTCGATGACCTCAACGCTGAAGAACATCTCAAATTTTTCGGTGCAATGAAAGGCATAAGAGATGAACATTTAAATTCTGAAGTCAATAAACTATTGACTGAAGTTCATCTGTTTGATAATCGTTTGACACCTTCAAAGAATTTGAGTGGAGGACAGAAAAGAAAGCTGTGTATTGGGATCGCATTGATTGGTAGCCCAAAAATTATACTCTTAGACGAGCCGACGAGTGGAGTCGATGCTTACTCTCGAAGACAGTTATGGACATTACTTGAATCATATAAAAAAGATAGAGTTATTATTTTAACCACTCACTTCATGGATGAGGCGGACGTCTTGAGTGATAGAAAGGCCATTATCTCTAAAGGCAAGTTAAGATGTGTCGGATCGTCTCTTTTCCTCAAAAATCGTTTTGGAATTGGGTATCATTTGACTGTAGATATTAAAAAAGGAACAAATGTTGATATTGTCAGCTCATTAGTTATGTCGAAGATTTCAGACGCCAAATTCGATAGGTTTACGGCTTCCGAAGTGTTCTATATTTTGCCGCGAACTCAAACTCAACTCTTTCCAGAACTTTTCAAAGCATTAGAAGAAAGTATATCAGACAAAGACAGTCATATAAAAAGTTTTGGCATTTCAATGACTACTTTAGAAGAAGTATTTCTCAAAATTGGAGAAGAGGTTGAAGATGAAGATTACAAAAAGCAATACTCAACATACGATTCCGATTCTTTTGAAATGCAATCAATTATGTCCACCTCTGAAGAATTCAAACCAAGTTTTATGAAATCATTTGTTGCATTCCTTTATTTACGTATTTTAATATTCATTCGGAATCCAATGCATATTTTGCCGGTAATTGTTTTACCAATTATTATGATTGGAATGTCGTATGGCTTAATGAAAACAACTAAAGTAATTGATGTCAAACCAAACCTGTTATTATTAAAACCAACGATTTATTCGGAAAATGCAGTTTTGATGTATCAGTTGAACGAAAGCGCTCAAATTGATTCTTTTGTTTCTAAAGTCAAACAACAGAATGTAACGCCACAATTGATTAGTGATTTTAACCTCAATTCTCTCAACTACAGCTATTTAGCCGTTAATATAAGTGAATTTGACGAAAATAATCTCAAAATTGAGTGGAATTTTCTATTCAATGATACATTTTATCATTCGCTCCCAATCTTACAGAATCTAATGACAAATATTTATTACTCATTTCTAAATACTAATAAATCCGTCGAACCTATTAATACTTATAGTCATCCATTTCCTCAAACCAATGAAGAAAGCAATTTATATTCATTTGACGGAAAGATTTATACTTATGTTATTTTGATGGCTATTATGCTCGGAAGCATTCCTCCCTCTATTGCAGTAGAAGTGGTCGAAGACAGAGAAGTATTTAAACATTTATAAAATGCTAAAATATTCTCAAATTATATAAATTAAATATTTTTAGGCAAAAATAAAAGATTTGTTACGTGTTTGTGGACTAACTTTCAAAGCGTATTGGTTGACAACTCTTGTTTGCCATATAATAATGTTTTCAGTTTCTTCACTCCTCATATTAATCACAACAATTTTTATTCTTAAACTGGAATTTCTTCAATACACAGAAGCAGTTATTTGTGTTGTCATATTATTCATATTATTCATGCCGTCATCATTAATAACATGTTATGTATTGTCTTATATATTCAATAAAAGAGATACCGCCCGATCTATTTTACCTCTTTTATGCTATTTAGTGAGTTATAATTTATAAGTTTCAATCATTAACTCTTATTATTTCATATGAATTGTTTATTTTGGAATCTATTATAGCCCGGAATGATAATGATTATATTCGTGTCAATCATAACCAGCTTTAATCCTGAGACGGGAACAACATTGCATCAAATATTTTGCTTCATTTTCCCTTTTTATATACCTCAAGGATGTCTTTTCTGGATCGCAACAGTAATAATAATATTATTATTATTTCTTTAATTATCACTGAGAAATTGATTCAATTTATCTTCAATTAATCAGTATTTAAACATTTTTTCAGACAAGTCAATTGAAAAAGATTTATGAAACAACTCAAAATGATAGTCAACAAATTTCATATTTTGATTGGGATAAAAACATTACGATATGTTTTGTTGCTGTAATTTGTGAAACTAGTCATTTCTTTCCAAATTTATTGTTAATTTTGTTTATTTATTTTTAGTTGATATTCCATTTAATTTTATTTACTATATTATTACCGATTGTTGATGTACTGAAAAGTGGGCAAAATATATTGAATGCATTGGGTTTGGAAAGTTGGCGCCAAACTCATATCAATGTTGAGCAGTCATCTCTTGAAGATGAAGACGTAATACAAGAACGAGTAGATGTTAAAAACTTTCTGACTAATGGGTATCGATCTAAGGTTTGTCTAAGAGTTCATTTAATTGTTTAATATTAAGAAAGTGTTTCATTTAGGCTCCAATTTTATTAGTCAACGATTTAAGAAAAGAGTATTCAAAGAGTAATTTACTCAAAACATGCATAAAAGGTGAACATTCAGTAAAAGCTGCGATACATAATCTCAGTCTTTTAGTAGAATCTGGACATATATTTGGACTGTTAGGTCCAAACGGAGCCGGAAAAACTACTGCAATGAAAATAATAATATGCGACGAGAAACAAACTCAAGGAATGGTTTGTATTAATGGACAAAATGTCAAGTCTTCGATTTCAAATATTTTTCAATCAATCGGTTATTGTCCACAACAAGACGCTCTTTGGAAAGAAATTACTCTAAGAGAACATTTACATTTATACGCAGCCATTCGAGGAATTCCATCAAATCGTGTTAAATCTATTTGTTCGAAGTGAGTCTTTTTCATATAACTCTTCAATCAACTCAAACTAATTATGTAACCCTTTGTTGCAATGCTTTATTTTCAATCTTAGTTTAAATCTTAATGTTTCTAAATTTTCATTATTAAAATGCACTTTAAGTGCAGATTCAAAAAACAATATTATCAAAAGGAAAAAATCTAATTTTAAGTATTGAATAGAAAAGCGTTAACACTGTAGTCCTATATAAGTAATGAAACATCACGTTTAGCGCAAAAGTTCATTAATAATTATATATTTTTCTCAATTATTTTCAACGAATTTGTATTGAAATTATAATCTTTAGAAAAACTAATTAAAAATATATATAAGTATGAGTCAATGGTTTCTAAAATTTGGCCTCAATTTGGCTTAAATTGAATTGAATCATTAGGCCATGACTTGAGATTATTTCTTAAATTAAAGTTATTTTCTTAATTTTGAAAGATATTTGGATGATCTAAGAATAAGCGAACATTCAGATAAGAAGACACAAGACTTGTCGGGTGGCACTAAGCGTAAAGTAAGAGTCATTTCATTTTTAATATTAATGTTTAGTTTCAATTTGTATTAATCAATTCATTTTTAATATTTGTCTTAAAGTTGTGTTACTTAATGTCATTGTTGGGAAGACCGAAACTTGTACTTCTGGACGAGCCCTCCACTGGAATGGATCCTCAATGTATTCATTAGTATTCCTTTAATATTTTCATTACAGATTACAGTACTTTCAAATCAATCAATTTCTCTAATGAATAGCAAAAAGATTCCTTTGGAAAACAATATCATCAGTATTTGAAAGAAATTCAGAAAAAAGTGCAATTTTAACGACGCATTCAATGGAAGAGGCGGATGCGCTCTGCACCAGACTTGCAATTATGGTTAAGGGTGTCATGCGATGCATTGGATCAGTACAACATCTCAAGAATAAATACGGTGCCGGATATGTCCTTGAAATCAAATGGGATCAAACAAATGAATCTGTAAACAGTGATCGACTCAAACAATTGATTTCATCTGTATTTATTGAATCATTTGTTAAAGAAGAATATTATAATCGATTAATTTTCAACATTCCTCAAGACTCAGTCAAATCTCTTTCACAAATATTCTCTTTTCTTGAAAATTCAAGAAAAGATATGAATGGAATAGAAGAGTATAGTTTCAGTCAAACAACTATCGAACAAGTATTCATTGGTTTTGCTAAAGAACAAGAAGAGATCGATTGATTTCGATTGATTAATAGTTTAAAGTCTAGTCATATTTAATTTAATTTAGTCCAGTTATAGTCTCAAATGTTTTAATCGAAATAAAGAAAAAATACTATTCAGAATGTTATTATATTAATCTATAGTTTTAATCAATTATTTCAAATTTAAACGGATAGTTCGCTCCTATCTGTGGGGCACCAATTTTTGTCTCAAGACCTCTGAATATGCTTTGGCAGTACTTCAGTGGCGTATGACTTAATTTCATTTTGATTTTTTATTCAGTTCTTCAGCGATTTTGCTTCACACTCAACATTATTTTTTGTCAATGATTTAAAGTTTTCAAGTTATTAGTGCAAAGTTGTGGTCATTCCGTGGATTTATATCTTTAAAAGTGTATACTTTTATTATTCAATTCTTCTTATGAGTAATTAAATGCCCAAAAATCATGAAATTTCTTCTTATTACTAAAATGAGTTCATTTTGGAGTGACCACAACTCATCGAATCCTATTAACGAAACTTGATCTCACTTTTCTATTCTCGATTCACTCCATTCAACATAAATGCTTTGCAGTCTTTCCAGGCTCACTACCTTTGAGCAAAACTCGGACAAAAAACTATAAGCGTACCTCCTTTGGGGTTTTTAAAAATTTTTTCTATTCAGTCTTGATAAGTAATACAGTTATTTCTTCAGTTTGAAAGAATTAAAACTATTGCTGAATATAATAACGTTCCTGAGTGTATTTCAATAAAAAATATTTTAGACTTGTTTCTTCCGTCATAAGTTATTTCAGAATTTCACACTTGAAGATGAAAGTTCAGCTTTTAAGACAAGTATAGTCGTTGAAGAAACTGCCCGTCACGGTTTTTGGGTGTTTACTATACCTTAACATCGATGAATTTGAATGAAATTTTTTTTGAGTGAAGCATTTGATGGAA
>JAQFZT010002883.1:0-10504 GCA_034696325.1 Camisiidae sp. | reverse complement strand
CAAAATTGAATGCAGTTCTGTTTTTATCTTCAGAGAAAATAATCCAATGCTATATTTGAGTTAATATAAATATATAGCAGACTAAAAATGTTTGTAACTTAAAAGCTTTAGCCTTCAAACATACTGTATAACACACCCATTTTTAGTTTTATACTTAAGTTATATTTTTTGGCATAGGTTGGCAACAGTATAAAAGAGATGAAAATGTATTATAAGTTACTTACTTTTCTTCTCTCTTTTTATAATGTAGTCTATAGTGTAGTTTTAGCTTACAAAATACTTTATAGTAATAATCATAGTTTTTGTGAAATATTTTAATCATTATTTTGTACTTGTTTAACTCAATGTTTGTAAATTGTTTAATAACTCAGAAAAATCCAAAACTATGTTTCATTCTTTTAAATAATTAATAATCTTCAAGAAAATAACTAACTGGAGAATTCAGCTTAAAAAGAGGCTGACAATATTATATTTAAACTCATTGAGCAGTGAAATATGCATGAATGCAAAAAAAGCTTAACTGATATTAAAGTAATTTTAGTTTTCTATATCGCCACATTTTAGAAATTTTATAATAATAAAATCAATAATATATCTCATTCTGTTTATCAAGAATCGATAGTTTATTATCTATTTTATTGCACATTTGAAAAATTTTATAATATAAAAATCAATATATTATATTTTTGATTGATATTTCTTCTATTTATTCATTGTCATTAATAATAAGTTGACCCAAAATGATCGTATAAATTGCTTTTTTTGAATAATTATGCAATCATTAAAATAATTGAGTATTAATTTACTCTTATATAAAAACCATTAGATGCATCAATCATTTTTTGACATAATGATAATCTATAATCAAAATTTTTTGAAGTGATCAATAAATAAAAGACTACTATTGGATATAATATGAAATTATAAAATTTTCTTGAAATCTAAAAACTTCTTTCATTAAAATAAATTATTGGATAAAATAAAATGCCAAATAAATATGATTTAATCGTTAAATAATAATAAATAAGAGATCTTTTGTGTTTTTAAATTTATAATGCCTAGAATTAAATCAAAATTTACAAAACTACTAATATTAAGAGAAATTAATCAGCATAATTTGGATTTCATAAGAGAACAACTTTACCAAATTGGTTTATCTCACTTTAGTTATGGGTATAAGAAAAAGAGAAAACTTTACAATTCTTTCTTTATTGTGACACTAAATGTTATTATACTATTGAGAGAACTATTTTCATTAATATTGGATAAAAGATATATATCAATATTATTGGGAGATTACTCATATAATTGGATATTTAAGGCTCAGTGGAATGTATGTGTGTTGTTGGTAACTAGTCTAATCATATTAATGAAATTACTTCATTATTGGTATTCTCGAAACAATGAATATCCGTTTTGGCTCAAAGAATATTCCTTCAACTCAGCGGGCATGGAAAACTCCATACCTATCAAGAATAAAGTATCAAAATTATTCTTCATCACTATAAATTATTTGGTAACAATAATTTGGCCTTTGTGTGCATTCTTTATATCATTTGGTACAATGTTGTACAGTTTTCCAATAAAAGAGATGATTTTATTTGGGTTTCCCTGGAGTGTCCTTTATGGATTATGGATGTTATATTTATCTGGCATCTTATTCTGGCAGGTCTTTTATTTTACCTTTCTCTCATTTGATTACAAATTACAAATCAAGATTGAAAATCACAGAATTAAATCGTATACTTTGAGTACCAAATCTATTAATTCTAATTTGATCAGAAAGTTATTAATCGAGTTCAACAGAATTTACAAAGAAGTGAAAATATTGAATAATTTTTGGTCAAATTACTTGTTGCTTAATTGGATAATTTACTCTACAATTATTGGGATTATTTTAATACAATTACTGTTTGGTAAACTTAATTTGATAGCTACTATCTTTTTAAATTTTGGTGTTTTTGTTGGATTAGTCTATTTAATTAGTCTGTTATTTGCCACTACACTTATATACAGTATGTTGAAGCTAATAAGACAAATATACTTCTCAATAATTTGTTTCTCAAATCGAATAGAAATGAGATTCCAATTTCAAGCAAATTAAAGGTATGTAATGATACGTCTTCAGTTCTAAATTCTCATTAATGTCAGTAACATTTGTTACATTGAAATAAAATTAATTAAATTTGAATTTAAATTATAATTATTTAATAGAAATCACTTTTGAAATGAATTTTAAAAGAATCTGAGAATTAGTTCAAATAATTAGTTCAAAGATTTAGTATATCAAATTTATTTAATCTATTTTAAATTTTTTATATTAGTTTATATGTATCGCTACCGCAAAAAGTTACAATCATTGGATTAAATATTAAATATGTAATTTAACTCGTAATTTAACTGAAAAATGTGTTTTTGCGGAACCGAAATATATAAATTTAACATTTGTTATGTTTGAACTAAATCTATTTTCAATCTTACGTATGTTTAAAAATCATTTCCAGCATAGTTTCTATTGATTTATTTAAATTTAGTCAAATTCAAGTTTAATAGAGCTCATTCAATGTTTCTGTCTAAATGAAAACATTTAAACTGAAGATGTTCGTTTATTGGTGTGTTTCAAATTTTTCAATTTTAAACCTTTAAATAAACCTATATTCATGAGTAGTTATTGAGTTTTATTGAGAGAACGAGTAAAAAATGTGTTGGATTCTACTGTGGAAAACTTTTCATCATAAATGAGTTGAGAGTTTATGAAGTGAGTCTATTTACTTCAATATTTTAATGAACACGTTTTAAAATTCCTTTCTCTCTGGAATTATTTCATTAAAGCTGGTGATTATGATTATTGCCGTATTTATGAAAACAATAGACATTTCAAGATAATCTCGTAAGAAATGGACATGAAGCTTAAACTTATAGAATTCTATACTTGAAGACAATTAATTTCCAAATTGTACTAATATTTTAAATTTCAATTTAGTTATTTATCGTCTTACCTTTAACTACAATCAAACATTTATAAAGTTTTCATGTTACATTATTTTTAGCTCAATTTTCTCAAAGTTTTATTAATATTAATATTATCACAAAATTAACAAATTACCAAATGCAATATTTTAGCTTTACATGATGATAACAAAAATACAAAACAAATCACTTTCCAGGTCAGTAAAGCTGATTATTAATTTCATTTTCAAGTTAGTTTAGCTTAATTTTAGATACCATTTATGTTTTTCGGAAGATATAAAAGAGATGAAAATCTCTTGATAGAGAGTCTTGTCTTGTCTTTCTTTTTGGTAGTGTGTAGTTATATTGTTTATTGTTCTAACACTATAAAGTCAAATACGTGGTTAAGTGCTTAGATATGTGTTTTGACTTAGAATTTGTGAAATTTTGTTTTAATAAAAAAAATTAGAAAATAACCAAAAACTCGTCTAAAATTTATTCATATATAATACAAGTTCAGCAAAATATGAAAATTGAGTTAAAAAATTAAGCTTTATAAAATAAAGTTTACAATATAGAGTAAATGAATTCAAAGTTTCATTATTAAATTTTGAGAGAGAGGAAGGATATTCTCAAAATTACAAATAACAGTGACCTATAGGTCAATAAATGAGTAGAAAGAGCTGAAAAATTTTATGGTCAAGTAATGATAAATTGATCAAATTAAATCGATATATTTTGGATAGAACCTTAGGACTCTCAAATTATGCAAAAAATTTGGAATTATAAGGTTTTATCTATAGAAATCAATTAGAAATTAATCGTTTATTTTGAACCAAAATTGACGGTCATGTTCTCGAAGACGAAGACACACATATGATACACATTTGAACTTGTCTCAACAATACAATTCGATTCATACACGAGACAATAAAAAGTCATCTTGAAAATTCGACATCTTTCGACATTATATATCGAATTTTTTTTAATGAAGAAGAATTCTCACAAAACTAACATAATAAAGTAATTTATGAAAATTTTATTCGGAAAATATCTATTTTGAATAATAGAAATTCATGTTTCTTAAACATTACAATATTTTGAGATAAAATATTCTAGTTTTGAGGATTGAGAGAGAATGGGTTAAGATATTCCAATTTTTTTGGGGCGCGGGTAGCGTGGTATGTTCGGATTGAAAAACTGTAACAATTAATGTTTTACAAAAAGCGTGGGCTGTTTTACAAAAGTTTTTGTTATCGGTTTTGAGGTTTAGAAACCTTAAAGAATTTCTTGGTAGGGTGACCACATGTCCAGATTTTAGCTATCATGTCCTTTTTCATTATAAGGGTCCACTCTTTGATATTGACAAGTTTTGACGAAAATATGAAAATTATACCTTGGTCCCCCATTAAGATTTTTTTTGTCCAGATTTGGGGCTTCCCAGATGTGGTCACCCTATTTCTTGGTCTATTCTGAATGAAAAGTAACAACTACATCGAGAATGTCAATATAATAATAAATCATTTTCGTGGATATGGAGCGATTATTCGACAACTTAATAATTATTTTTCATCACTTTCAATTTTCTCAATGCTTTACTATGCTTAAAATCACTTTGTACTTTACTGTATTGTATCAAAATACTCAGCTCATCAAAGGAGGATCGTAATTGATTTGATAGAGGTGTGTGAAAAATTTTATCGATTGATAACCTGATTTGTTTCGCAATTACTCTAAAGGCAGACAATTAGTTCCTTTAATTGTTAGTTATTCCATCTTATGACCCATTTGATCTTTTGACCCATTCGATGTTTTGACCCATTCGATCTTTTGACCCATTCTATATTTTGAACGTTCGATCTATTGAACGTTCGATCTATTGACTGTCGATCTTTTAAACGCTCGATCTTATGACTGTCGATCTTATAACCTGGACCCGTGCGCCATAATACACTGCTTCATATAAACGGAATACGAATTAATAAAATTGTGTTTTTAAAACATTTTTATCATTCAAAATTATTTTTTTTGTAGTTGTTTGCATGAAAAACGTTGAATAGAAAAATTTATTGTAGAAATAAAGCATTATTTTCGATGCAAAAGGGAATAAAAAACTAATGATTTTGAATGTTAAAAATGTTTTAAAAACACAATTTAAATAATTCTTATTCCTTATATATGAAAAGCAGTGTAGTATAAACGCTTATCATAACTATTATAACGCACTGATGCGTCTCTATAACATTTGCGAAAAATTGTTTCAAATGAAATCAAAAGCTGTAAATGTTATTGTTATAATCATTTTGGTTAAGCAATGGATGACACATGAAATATGTTTGGACAAAAATCGAAGCTCTTTAAGTTTTCTAGTTATTCAAAATCAAAATTCAAACTAAAATCTACAGTTTTATATTAAAAGATAGTGAGAACTTTTCTTTTTTACAAAATTTAGTATTCATGTAAATTGTATTTCGGATTACAATTTGGAATCGCAGAAAATTGACATAAGGATTTGTTTGCGTTTTGTTTCAATAATACTCTTTCAATACTTTTATGTATCTTTATTTGATCACATTTTCATAATAAAATTGCTATCATAGATAATTAATCTCAATTCTCTGAAATACCAAATACCAGTTCTTACGAAAAAAGATCTAAAAACATAGAATTGTTTAATATTAAAATATAACATTTCTTGTAAACAATACAATTTATCATGAGTATAATTCATTATAATTTTGTTTATTTTCATTGCCATCTTATTGAAAAACTTAACAGGCATTGCAATGCTTAAAACTGTAACAGAATTTAATTTTAAAGATTTCAAATCATTATAAAATATATTGATAGTATTCATATATAAGTATTCATCATGTTTCTACCTAAATACTAACTTTTTCTTATAATCAGACTTAACAATAGACACATTTTACTGAAGAGAGATAAATATAAATATTTTTCATAGCATCAAGTGAATTCAAGTAAATCTTTATTATTTGCTAAACAGTTCTCGAGTTTTTTGTTAGAAAAATCAGTGAAAATTAGATTTTGAGCAGTAAATTCATAAAAATCAGGGATTCGGTAATAAAAGGCTAAAATCAGAAATTTGATGGGTCTTAAAATTTTGCTTTCAATGATTTACTGACTAAATACAGAGCTTAGATAGACTAAATATAATCATTTCCAATGATTTTTAAACTTGTTTGATTTTCGTGACTTCACGAATGTAGCGTCAATAGCAATAAAATTGAACTTTATTATTGAATATTCAAGCATAATTTTTGATTATATTTTCTTTTATATTCAAGAATTAAAGCTAATATTTTAATTAATGAAAACAGCGTAAAATAACTTGACTCATGATACAATTAAGGTTGCCACCACTTGAAAACCCCAAAGCTGGAGAAAAATTTGCAAAGTGAGACCCGTATATATTATTTGAAAAATATCACATCGTCGCCTCAATTCTATAATATATTTGAATTTTAAAAAGTAATGTTTTCGAATAATTTCGAAAATTCTAAATTTTGAACCCTCCGATCTCCGCCCCTTTAATTTTCGGACACCAATATTTCGTATGGTTCCCAAATGTAACACAAACATTGAGAACTGGAAACGTTCTAAGAAAAGTCAATAAATATATTTGTTTCTAGTATGAAAAATGTTACTTGAATAATGAGCAAAAGCTTGAAATTCTCGATATGTTTTAATTAGAGAAGAAAATGCAAAGCAAATTATTATCATTATATAAATAAGGAACAAATTTAAAAATACCCCCAATTCTTGATTTCAATGATTCGTGTTTAAAGAAACTAGAAATGTTTTAATGATAAAGTTGCCAGTAAATAGGTTTAAATGTACTGCTAATTTAATTTTTTACAGATTGTCTAATTTATTCAATTCACTTTCTATTGATGTCGGAAATAGAGTTAATGAAATTTTTATGAAAAATGTTAATGACTTTTTATGATTATTTTACAATTTTATACTTGTGTTTTATTTTCAATGGGATTCCACAAGTTCTGAATTCGTGGTTTTTTTTGTTGAATAAATACATTTTATTATTAAACTGTAAATGTGATTATTTTTCTCATTTCGAATGAGTCCCTACTTAAGTATATCATTGTAGCGGATTAGTAAATGATTTAATTCCTTTATATATTTTTATATTGATTTGAATTAGTTGTATAATCAGTTATGCTTCAACTTATAGAATATTAAAAGAGAACAAATATCATTCCTATAAACTTATGTTCGATCAAGGATTAGTTGAATGTGATTTTGACAGACGTTTGGAATTCTGTGAAAAAATGGGTGAGAGAATTGATAAAGATTATTCCAAGAATATTCTTTTCACTAATAAAGCAGTTTTCTACTTGAGAGGAATGTGAATCGTCAAAACACACGCTATTGATCTGAAAGAATCCCTATTGGAATTGTGACACTAATGTTGTTGGTGATAAAAAATAATGGTTTGGTGTGGAATATGGAATCATCAAACAATAGGACCATATTTTTTCGTAACAAATGTTAAAGCATAAAGCTATCTCGCTTTGTTGCGAGATTACTTGTTTCCTCGAACTCTGCCTTTAAATGGTTACAGTTGAGCTTCAGTTGAGCTCATTGTGCGAAAATTGTCAGAAATTATTTGGATCAAAAATTTAGAAATCGATGTAATGGCCGCTGCGGACAAATTGAATGGGCTGCGAGGTCACCTGATTTAACACCTCTCGATTTTTTTGGGGATATTTGAAATCCAAAGTTTACAATAATAGATCTGAACGATTGAGCAATTAAAAGCAAATATAACGAATGCAATCAATCACATTAATAGAGATGAACATGAATCCAAAATATTGCGCAATGTACGCAAGACTTGTGAAATGAGAATCAAACATTGTATTGCTATTGAAGGCGAACATATTAGACATTTCCTTTAATTGGCTCTATTTATTTAGTTTTTGCTTTAATTCCATTCAATGTATGCTTTTAATATTTATTATTAACAATAAACCAAAACTTTAAATTAGTAAATATGAAATCTTTCGA
This sequence comes from Camisiidae sp., assembly GCA_034696325.1. Lineage (NCBI taxonomy): Eukaryota > Metazoa > Arthropoda > Arachnida > Sarcoptiformes > Camisiidae > Camisiidae sp. Next base: position 2,506 of record JAQFZT010002883.1, on the reverse strand, counting down.
AGTACACTTTTTGAGGGACGAATAGATATTTAATAAGCAATGCTTTCAATGCTTCCCATATAACCTTATTAATGAACAGCACTATAGATCCATATGACTGCCCTCCAAATATATGTTGATGACACTGATATTTGTATTTAATTGATTTGCACCTTTTAGTTTATCAAAAAACTTGATATTTTTTTATAAAAAGTTTAATCTTTCTATGAATAGTTCAAAATATTTTAATCCCAAATTGATTTATAACCGAATGGGAAGTTAACTTAACTGTTTGAAATTCAATTATTTTCGAACAAAAATTAATTTATCATTAGAAGTGCAAGTTGTTCAAACTAGAGAAGAGAAACCCATTCCCATGAAACATGGGAATGAGACTGGGATGGGAATGGAGTTGAGTTTTGAGTTCATGGGATTGAATGAGATTGAGAAAAAATTTAATTCTTAAAAAATTACAAATTTATTCAGAATAATTTTATTTAGAAAACTGTTCCTTCAACTGACTTCTGATAAATAATAATTTATCAAGATTTTCAGGTGAAAGTCTAGAGCGTCTCTCTTCAAATGTTCTACCACTAGAGCTGAAATTTCTTTCTGACTCAAATTGAGTGGCAGGAATACTTAGAATAATTTTTGTAATTTTAGCTAATTTGCAATATTTTAGAGAATTATTTTTCCAAAATTACAATATCTCTATATCATTAAATCAATTATCACTCATATAGGATTTTATTTCTTCTAATAATGATGAATTCTGAACTGGATTTTCATCATCGCTATCATCTAAGTCTTCTAAAAAAAATTTCCTTCTAATTTTCTTTTTCGTAGTAATCAGTGATTCATTTTGACTCGTATTAGGCATTTCACTTTCTTCTAAATAGGTTTCCATTGATTTGTAAACTTTTTCTTTTTCAATAGTTGTTAAATGTTTAAGCTTTTTCTTATTTGGATCCAAAAAAGTTGCCACTTTATGTATTTCACTTGTTTTATAATATATTTCTATTTTACTTTTCAAAACTTTTTTAAACTCTTTAATTTCGCTGACATCACTATCATTTATTTCAGTTATTAACAGCAACTTGAACTTCAAAGGTAAAACTAAATTAATTGTTGGTGTTTTATTATAAGAAAGAAGTTCAGTTGCAGTATAGAAACATTATATTATTTCAACTAATGGTTTGAATATTTCCAACTTGACGCCAAATAGAAGTGTACCCAAATTAGAATCATCACTATGAAATGCATAAGACCTAATATTTTCAATTTCAGAAGGAATTTATTTAACATTTTATATTTCGAATTAAAACGGGTTTCAACTTCTTGTGGTAATGCTAATCCTAATTTAGACAATTCTCTCATTTTACATGTACGTTTTAAATAAGTAATTATTTCCTTAATATTTTCAACCAATGGGATTAATTTCAGTCTTTCAACATTTAATGAATGCTTGAGAACCAAATTAATATTATGTCCACTACATGAAACATGTTTATAACCAAAACAGGCATTTGTGATATTCCCCGCATTATCAGTTACAAATATATTTCCACTTTTTTTACACTGAAAGCTTTCTAAAACTTCTTGAACAAAAAATTTAATGTTATCACCAGTTTTATTATCACACATTTCTTTCGTTGATAGAAGAAAATGATTAATTTTCCATGTATTCGATTCATCTGAAATGTATTATAAAGTTATTGTTAAATAAGACGCACCCGTGTATTCATGAAGCCAACCATCAAATGTTACACCGAAGCAATTAATGCTCTTTATTTTATTGATAAACTTCTCTTTTAAAGATGAATAAACTTTTGGAACATGATTGGAAACAGTTTTTTTGTGTGGCAAAACATTTTTCTCTTCTATTCGACCAAATGTAGCACCAATATTAATAAATTGTTGAGCCCAATTCAAAAATCTCCGTTCTTCAATGAACTGAAAGGGACGTATATCAATAGCACACATTTGAACGGCATAATCAGCTATTTCACTTTATGTTTTGTGGAGTTTTGAACTATTTTCATCAATCTGTTTTAAATATTTTTCAATCGTTATTTCAGGTTTTAGTTCAGTTGACACTTATAATGGCACATTTGTTCCTGAAGTTTTATTATGAACGAGAAATTCATCACATTTATCAGATTTGATAAATAATTGAATTTTATTATTAATGAACACTCTTTTAAAATTATCCCACAATTTACTTTTAGTTAAAGATTGAAGATTTGAATAATTTTTCTATCTTTAGTGACTAATCTTTACTTCACAAGATATAATTTAAAAATAATGTGTTTGAGTGCTTTCGAAATTTTAAACACATGTTTTGGATTAAAATATTTTAAGTAAAGAAAATTTCTTAATCTATCACGTGTATGTTCTGAAGTCATTTAGAAAGGCTTAAATTTTATGCTTGACCTTAAATAGAGGTTTAGAATAGAGAAGAGAAACCCATTCCCATTCCCATGAAACATGGGAATGGGAATGGGACTGGGATGGGAATGGAGTTGAG
>JAQFZT010002882.1:0-10507 GCA_034696325.1 Camisiidae sp. | reverse complement strand
TTTACTATAACTTTGCTCTACTAAAGTAAAATAAATATTATTATATCAAACCTATGGTCCGTAACTACTAAAAAATTGATATCCAATATTTAACATAAATTTTTAGCACAAACTTCAATGATAATGCAGACGTGAAGAATGGGGGTGCGATATGGTTTAACCGATTCGTAAAAAATCTTGCTCCTCCTTTTAAGATTAAAAGATCCCCATTTAATTTCAGAGATGAAATTCATACTATATCTGTGGGATTTTTATAGAAAAATTTTTGAAAAATTTTAAAAATCTCTAATTTTCTGATATGAGACGATTGGCTGATGGCATACAGACACTGATTATTTATGTGTTGCGTTTCATTAGATTCGTTAACACTCAAATATATCTTTATTTCAGTTATTTGTAGAAAAAACTGGTAGCAATTTTTTTGCTGAAAAAATTATCTTTAAAACTGCATAGTTTTGGTGCACTCGGTTCAAATGAGAAATTTTTGAGGTTTTACATCCCACCCTAGACCGAAGCCTTTCTCCACCTCTGTGATAATGTATGAAATCATTTGATTTATGTGTCGATTAATCATATAGGATAAAACATACATACAATAAAAATGTGTTTAGTGGTTCAAAATCTGCAATTGTGTCAAAATTGTCATATATTTATTAATGCTGCACATTTACAGGCTTCACATAATGATTAAGTTGATTTTCATATCTGTTTTAATATCTTTAAAAAGCCACAACATTAGTTATCTTAAAATTAGAAAATATTAAATAATATTATTGAAGTTGTAAATTATAAAGAACTTTCTAAATTTGGCAAAATTAAGAGCATTTAAATACTACTTATCGCTTCTCTTATAAACATAACGAAATCAATATGAAAGCTAGCAAAGTAATCAAGATGTGTATCCTTAGCTTTTGTGCAATAGTTTTGTTTATGATCATATTTAGTTGTAATAAAACTAAAACAAAATATGGAATCCAAAAACATATAAAAGATATGGAATTAGAGATCAAGGTATTGAAAACTGCAGCAAATGGTAAGTGAAAGTTTTAAATTTTCAACCAGTTATTAGTATAAATGTGCGAATATCTTCACTCAACCTCAATTTATACCAATTGAACTTCAACAAAAAAATTTGAGAAAAGTTTAAAACGCTAAATAGAATATTGATTTGAAAGAGCGATGTGAAAATGCAAATATGTAAAATCTATTAAATATATTAAATTACTATTCAAGTCATTATATTCAGCTCTTTTAACTGAGTAATCTAATAGAGCAGTGATCGCCAAGTGGCGGCCTGCAGGTCGGATGCGGCCCTTTGGATGATTTTTTCTGGCCCTCTGAGGTATTTGGAGCTACAGTAGTAGTAGTTTACTAACTTTGGTGGATCTTCATTTCAATAAGAATAGGCTTAAAATCATATTTATTTTTTGGAAATATTTTTTTTGCAGCCCGCCGGCTTTTCTGGTCCTTTCGGCTGAAAAGGTTGGCGATCACTGTAGTAGAGAATCTAGTAACTTTAGTTTTCGTGGAATGCTCATTAATGCTGCCCTCAACTAATATAAATAAATCTGATATTTTTTTGTTGAATTAATGTTTAATTGTAATATTTTTCTATGAACCTCAATAAGACTAATAACTTTGATAAATCAAAATTTAATACATTTATAGAGATGTTTGCCTTGGGTGAGCCCATTGTTAAATCTATCAAAATAGCGGTTTCTTGTTGTGGTGAAAATGTCATCGAACAGACATTAGTGATGATGAAATCAGCTCTTATCACAACCAATACAAAGATACATTTCATAATTTTTGCAAATAATACAAAGAGATTTTTGAATGAGAAGGTAAATAAGATAAAGTTTTATTAACTCAGTTTTGCTTGACTATGTGTTCCTTTTCATCGTCGAAAACGACTCCACATCAAAGCACTCTAGAACTGATAATAACAAATGTCTAATAATTTCGAAAAAGTTAGTTAATGAGTAGCGCTAAGAACTATACATTAAAGTATAAAATTCATAAGTTTATACATAAATATGTATTGCAATGTATACTATGGCCCCATTTTGCTAACATACTTTTTCAATATAAACAGTTAAATACTATAAAACTTAAGGAGTATTTTATTTTTTTTCAATTCAAAGATTTTGGAATGGCCTAAAAATATACTCAACCAAATGAGTTTCGAGATAATTAATGCCAGTTTTCCTAACGTTAAAGACCCAGATAAGTGGGGAAAAGCATTCAGTCCATGTTCAGCACAACGTTTATTTTATCCGGTGAGGATTTTTTTGTTTTGAGAAATAGTGAATAATTTGAATTAATTGGAGGTATATTTTATATATTACATAGCTGCTTTTACCTCATCACGATTTGATTCTTCATATCGACGGAGATATTGTTTTTTTATCACCAGTTGATCAGTTATGGGATTATTTCAAACAGATGAACAATTTACAATTGGCTGCATTGGCAACTGAAAATATGAATCCTAAGACTAGTTGGTATTTGAATCACAAAACTGCCCCATTTGTTACTAAATTCGCATTGAATGCGGGTGTTATGCCAATGAATTTAAGTCGGATGAGAGAAGTGGACTTTTTTAATAAACTTGAGCCTATTGTTGAAAGATATTCTTATCTTCTTCCATGGTTTGATCAAGACGTTGTGAATGTATACTTTAACTACTATCCTGATCAACTATTGGTGTTGCCTTGCAAGTGGAACTTTCTTACAGATCATTGTGATAATGGACCACTTTGTGATAGTGCTCAAAATGAAGGGGTTGCTCTACTTCATGGTAGTAGATTGGTTTTTCATAGGTCTGTATTTGATTTCACGGCAGTTTTCAGAGTTATCTATACTTCGTTTAGAGAATTTGACTTAAAATCAGATTTGAAACAAAATTTGCTGATACCTATGGAAACATCTTTAAAATTAATGAATTGGACTAAATGTGGTGCAAATTATGAAATTTTCACAAAAAGTTTGGAGAAAACAATTGCACGTTTGATTTGAATAAATAATTGATACGAATGTTGTTTTTAACATAAAGAACTGTCTAACTATATATATTATAAGGGCTGGTCGAAATTTTGAAGACTTTTTCAAAAAAATTAAGCCAAAAAAATGCTTTCACATTTACTGTTAAAATAAAATGTTTATTAATAGTTGTATTGTTTGTATTTATACTGAAATGTATAAACTGTTGCAGTCTTTTTGGAGAAATCTTACAGAAATACTTAGAAAACAAGAAAATATAATTTCATACGATATCTGACTAGAAAATAATTAGTGAAGTCAAAAGTTGTGTATCGTTTCGCAAAATGAATAGGTATTATAAAACTTATAACCAAATAATCATTTTATGCATAATTAAGCGTTAATTATAATCAACTCTCAATAAGTTGAATAGCTTTTTAGAGTTTTCTATATTTATAAAATGTGAAACAATAATCAAGTGATATCTTGTGATAACTAACTTATATTATATTCTTCAAATGACTATTATTATTAGTGTTTAAGTATCACAAGCCATAAAATGACAGTTATATAAATAAATTTGTTATTTCAACGTAAAGGATTTCACCCTTCCTTTTTGAGTGTTATATATATCAACTGAAAGATATCGATGAGTTGTGAAGGCGTACAACTGATCATAGGTGGCCAATAACCGTAACCAGCTTTGGAGCAAAGGAGGCTATCGTCTCCCAGAATTTTTCAAATAATTGATTTTTCAAGTGTAAAATTGAGAATTTCTTCATGTTTTAGCCGCACTAAAAATGTTTAGCACCCAATTCAGCTTCTAAAGAATGTTTGGCCTCACCTGCAAGTTTGTTTATTTCCAAAATATTTTAGCCCTATTTAGCTGCCCAGACCTGAACTACTGGTTACGGCACTGGTTGGTCCTTTAGTTTTTTGAACATAAACTCAAAATTGAATTATAGTTTATTTTGTCAAAATTAGTAGCTTAGCTTCAAATAGACCATTTCATAAAGCGAAATGAGTACTTACAGTTCAGATTTTCACATTAATAAACCGATTCCGGTTGAACTTTGAGATTCATTTTAAAATTTGTGTATCTTTTTTCTAATACTAAGCAATATTAACGGAAATATTGAAATTATTACTGGAAATAACTCTAATTTTATTTTTAAACTTAAACTCCATGTAAATCAATCAATGAATTGACGTCAATGATGTCCTAATATACTAACGAATTTGTAATGAAAATGAACATTAACTTTATTTTTAATATTTTACACTTCACATGAATTATGAATTGCATGCAAATTTTTAATTAGAATGTTGCGGTCATAAAATATGTCAATCAGTCAGATAAAAATAGAATTGATTGCATTTAAATATAATTTCAAAGAGAAAAACTTGAAAACAATATTTTCTTCAATGAAGATAATAATTATTTCAATTGTTGAGTTTTCTAATAATTGATGTCATATTATCTTCAAATACTTCACATTATTCATTAGGAAACATATATTCTGGTAAAATATGTCAGAAAGTGGTGTCAGATTTCCAGTGATAGAAGACATAGATTTACCGCTTTATGAATACGGACTCATTCATAGGCAGGATATTAATAATTATTTCATAACAGAAAAGAAAAAGAGAGCTCAAAGTTATAAATCGTATGGGTTTGCAGTTTATCTATTCATGAATTTAATAAGAATTTCTGTTTATATAATACTATTCAAGAACGATAACTATCCTCTGTTTCACTTCGATTTATTTCAACATTTGGGAGGACTCACTGAATACTATTATGCAATTTCTATATTTGGTTTAATACTTTCTCTAAGAATTGTTCATTTGTTTAATTACAGCGATTGTAATAATTATGAATGGCTTCAAATCATAAAAGTATTGAAAGGTTTAAAACGTATGGATACTATTGGGATAGAAGATGAAAATGAAATGAGAAAATTTGTGCATAAAATAAAGTTTTATCAGTTTCTCATCCGAAACGTTATCAAATTTGCTGTTTGTTCTTCTTTTCTAATGTTCTCAACAATTGTGATCATATTTTCTGAAACAGTTAAGAGTTTTATATATGGAATTATAAATTTGGTTATTGTGTGGCTCTGGACAACATATATAGATCTTGTAATATTAAATAGTTTTCTCTTTTATTATATCGCTTGTTATACCTGTAGATTAAAATTCAAATTATTCAACCGAATCATATCTAGTCGATCCAAATATTTTTCATTTCGAAAAGTGGATAAATTGATCGAAAACCACAACTCTGTTTGCAATTATACTATACAACAAAATAAATTTTGGAAGAAATACTATTTCGCACTTAATTATTCAATAATACCGATAAATCTAATGCTTTTACAACAGCTATTATTCGATGAACTGATTTTATCAGCTTTTATCACTACCTTATTATTCCTTATCGGATACCTTTCGGCTCATATAATACTGAATCTGATCACAGCCTCTGTTAATGGTAATGCTTTGAAATCGCATAAGTATTTGTTCAAATTCTATACTAACAATAAATGTTCGCTAAATGTAAATCAAAATATAAAGGTTTGAAACATTTAAGGAAATTTTTACATCAAAACTTTTTAAATTAATTTGTTTTCAGTTATTGAATGCAATTGAAAGAGTGGGTGATCGTAATTGCGTCATTGGTTTTTCATGTGGTAATCATTTTGTGATGACACCATTTATAGCATTCAAAGTCAGACACATTTATTTTTCACACAAAGTTTTACACAAAATTCATTGCATATAAATCATTATTTTTCAGATTTTTGTGGTATTTATGCGTTTCTTCTTATTGACCCATAAGTTTGCGAATTCGTTTAGAAATTAAAACAATGAAAACTTCACTTCAATCTCGAAATTTTGTCATTTTTCAATTCATTTTCAAGATATAAGATATAGAAAATTCTCAATTAACGTATCATTTAATTTTGTACACTCGTTGACAAAAATGATTAAAACAGCTTTTGAAGGCATTCTATGCCTAAACTTTAATGATTTTTGAGTTTTTGATTAATGAATTTTTTTGAGAGTATCGTTGGTTGGAACTGATCTTTTTGCATGAGAGATGTGATCTGCTGCCGAAAGGTTTATCAATAGATACAAGTCATTTTCTCAGAAAAACTGGATGAATTTTTTTAATTTCTGATCAAGAATATTGAAAATAATCAAAAAACTAATGGATACATGTATTTTTGTTTGGCTGAAAAATTCTTAACTTCGAAATGACAGCACCTCAAACTTCAAAAACAAGAATTTTTGATGAACCTTAACATTGTTATTCGAAGACCGAAAACCTTCAAATTGGAAACAAATGAAAGTTTTCAGAAGCTCTTTCAAGATATTGATATTGATATCGATATTAAATTTTACAATACATAGGAAAATAATTCAAGAAAATTTTTCTCAATAAATACCTCAAAAAACCATTATTATAAAAAAACTTATATTTATTTTGAAATATTTCTTAAAAAGCATTTGAATTGATAAATAAGTTGTATTTAAATTAGTGCTGATTCTATTCCTAATTTTAATTTCAATTCTTATTCTATTCCTAAATTTTTTTTTCATTCTATTCCTATTCTAAGAATAGAATCAACACTAATTGTTGTTGTAAATTTGGATATAACTCATTCCATTATAACTTAAGAAAAAATCCGATACATTTTAGTTATTAACAAGAAATTTGCTTTTATTTCCGAACGAAATTTTTAATATAGAATTTATATACAATATTTAGTTATTTATTTTTGATCCAGTGAATGAAACAAGTTTTGAAATAATAAATTTCATTTAAAATCACACTCTTTCAGATCGAGTATTTCATTTTCAGCTTAATATCAATCTGAATTCCAATTGTATGATTAATATATGATTAACATCAAAACAGTATTCAAAATTATCTTTATAATTCATCAGAATAATAATTAATTAGTCTCTACTCTTTTAATAACAGTTTTCCGGTGATATTTTATGACTAAAATAAAATGTGAAAAATATAATAGTAAAATTCATAAGTTGAGTCTAATAAAATTGAAAGTAGTTCACAATGCTAATCTCAAAAATATTTGTTAATTGCTAGCTGTAATTGATCTGTAAATTGTAATCATGTGTTACATAAATGCATAACTTGTTTATTTTGCTCATTTAACATTTCGAGACAATTTTAGTTATCAATTATTGATAATAGTTCTAGTTTTGAACATTAATAACTTGATTGTACTGATAAAGTTTGAATAAAAACCTCTAACAATGTTATTGCAATTTTTTAGTTAAATTTATAGAGCTTACAAACTTAACGGAATGGATATTTTATTAATATTTGTAGTGATTTTATATAATATAAATACAATCATTTGTTATGATGAGTATTCGGGTGAGTTCTTGAAAATTATTTATTTAAAATAGTTTAAAAGTAACTTATGATTTAAGGTTTATCATCCGGACATTCAATAAATGTTGAGAGTCGATATAAATGTGATTCTGGTTCTACACTCAGAGCAGTTGAAGGCGTCTATACAATCAATTATGAAAAAACTATATCTTGTAATGAAAAAACATTTCCAAATAAGATCGCTTTCTTCAATGTGACTTTAGGGTATAAAGTGGTCCCGTTAGCTATTTATAACATGAGATCAGTAACTATTCGCTCGAATGGTATTAATATATAGATCTTTTGAGGAATAATTGTTTAAGTTTGATCTGAATTGAATTATTTTAGGCCATACAGTTTCCACGCAATACAGAACACTAAATGATCCAGTTTGTGCAGGTGGCAAATTTAACTTATTTATTTCATATAAAAAACACGATAAACAATCATGCTCATCTAAACGTGGACTTACTTATCTTGAAAGCAACTTTGCAACTTTCAGAATAGTTGGTGGAAGATGTGAAGGAACCTGTATTGGAAAAGTAAGAGTCACCTATAATCCAGGGTTGAGGAACTGACGCTCACATAAAGCTATTGTTTTGTAATTTATTCATCTTAATTTTATTTATTCACTTAATTTCCAATTATTTGATGAATTTGTTTTTTTCAACATAAAATACCTTTTCACAGCCATTCGAAGTATATAATTGTCGACCAAACAAGTTGTAAGCCATTTGTCATTCTTGAATATAAAAATTATGTATTTATTCTCAAAACAAACAAAAACACGTGGTTTTAATTTAAGGGTAAATTCCATCGAACAATTAACAAGTTTAATGAGATAGACATTATGAACTACTTTCAATTTTATCAGGTAGTAATTCAATACTACATTCTCCACTTGTATTATTTATTTTATCATTGAAAGTATAACCGGAAAACTATAATTAAACTATAAAAGGCTAATTAATTATTATTTTGAATTATGTTTTGATGTCAATACTAAATTAATTTTTGAGTTTGAAGGAGAAGAGAAGATGACAATAACGACATTTCGACTTTAAAATGAGTTATCACTCGATAATTAGTGGTTTAAAATAAAATAAAATAAATTTATAGTTTGATTCATGCTTTTATTTGAAAGTTCGAGTATCTTTTTTACGGATGTTATACTTTCAAACCAGAGATTTTTGTTTTTAGGTAACTATTCATTTGATAATTATTAAAGTATTTAGCATTTGTTTTTAATTGCTTTCAAATAATTTTGCTTTTGCCTGATTTAATAGCTATTATTAAGCTCTCATTTTCACTGATATATTCCTAAAATTCATTACATAATATTATCAGAATTGTGAAGATTAAATTTCACAAACCTTACCAACTATTGGTTCAGAATTAATTAAAATTTCTGCTTGAGTTTATGGTCAATAATTTCTTCAATTTTCTTCCAATTTGAGTTTCTATTACAAAAGTTATGATATTAATATAATAAAGTCTAATTTATTGAACGCAGTCTTTATGATAAATTATCGTTAAATAGAGATAACATGAGGAAATTTTTTTTGATAAATTGTTAAGAAGATAAAGCACATGTTAATAAGATAAGATAAAATAAAATATAAAATATAAAATAGTTTCTCTTTTAGAAAACTTTAAAGAATTATAATAAAAGATTAACAATTTAACAATTCTAAGGGCAAGTCATATTAATCTTTATTTAGTAACAATAGATTTGAGATACCAAAAGTTAAAGCATAACATCAAACAATTTTAAAATTCTACATTCTGTAAAAATTGAAATAATCTTAAGAAAACTATTTTCATAAACTAAAGCAATTTTATCATTGAATAACGTCATTCATCATAAATATAGCAACATGTTCGTTTTTTAAATACATGTATTTGACTTTATTTGGAATTTACAAAGCGCTTAAAAATGATTTCGACATGGCTTTGTATTTTTCTCAGGTGTACAAACTTGATATTCCTCATCGAAAACTAGTTTCTCGCATGAGTACTGGTAAAGACTGAACTTTCCACCTTCAGTAATACATCTGTAGAACCGATGACAGTCATGTGGGTTTCTGAATAGTCCATCTTTTTTGCAAATTGAAACATTCAATTCATGCCCAGTAGAAGTTGTGGTGGTTTTAGGGGAAGGACTTTCTGTGACATTAACGCAATTATACAACGGAACAGCTGTAATGACTAATGCAATGGTCAAAACAGATGAACAATACATGTTTGAGTTATTTTAAAAATTCTATGACTGATAAATACAGAATAGAATTATTTTTTAGTTTAAACAAAACTATTCAAAGTATTATACAGTATATAATATAATAGAATGAACAGTTGCTGTATTCACTCACATCGGAGATATGGAGCTTATCTGTTAATTTCATAATCAATATAAAGCATAATATTTTTCAAATTTAAACGATAAGAAATTAATTTCAAGCGAGTGGTGGGTATTTTTTAGAAATTAATTTCTTGAGTCTCGAAAACTTATTTGACTTGAATCTCGATCGGTTCTCGAATACCACTTAAAATTCTGTTTTCTAAAACCATAATTAATTAGATATAGTTTTAAAGCAGATTAAGTTGAACAGTAGAACACATTTGAAAAAATTACTTTAATTGGAAGAATGAAGAATTTCGTAAATCATATAAAGTTTATTATGAATACGTATATAGGATTGCGTAATTAACTTCTGTTCGTCTCATTTTCTAATGTTAAATTCAAACTAATTCTATACAAATGTTTTTTTTTTGCAGATTCGATGATTAGGTTTTCTGGTAAGACTTTATTGGGATCAAACTCTTCCATAATTATGCTGTTATCTTCTGTTATCCTAGTACTCAAGATATGTTTTGAGTTGATATCATTTTTTATTTAAGAACTTTTTATTGAATAATTGAATTTTATATAGAGTTTTATTGATTAGAAACAATTATAATCAACAAACATATTTTGAGAGATTATTCTTATTATTACTACTAGTACTATTAGCAAAGCCCGAAAATCCGGGAAAAAATGAAGAGTTAATAGAACAATAACTTTTTAAAAATACAAATTCTACAATAATTATGTCTATTAAATATAAAATATTATGC
>JAQFZT010002881.1:0-10509 GCA_034696325.1 Camisiidae sp. | reverse complement strand
TCATTCATACAGTTTTAATACAAAATTAACTCTAATAGTAAGTAATCTTATAAAGTAACCCAAAATATCAAGTAATTATTACTTTGAGTATACTTTTTCACTTTATTAATAGTAATTTATAAACTTTGAACAATGCATTAAAATCTATTTTCAATGCCAAAAATCATGAATGAAAATCAAATGTGAACTTAGAATTTGATTCTATGACTTAAAGTTAAATGAATATCTAATCTATTCTAGAAAAATGGAATAAAATAACTTTAATAATTCGAAATTTATTTTTGATATCTTTTAACTAATCGGGCGATTAAGTACATCACATCGAGTTTTATACAAATAGATTAACAATGGATTATGTTTTGTTTATGACTTCTCAATACAACATCTTGTTACAAGTCATCATGAATTTGAATTATTATTGTTTTTTAAATACCATTATTATGATAGACTGTCGTAGTTTTCTTGTGATAACTTTATATAAGACATTGCCTCAGAATTTGTGAATTCTGAGAACTATTCATTGGGTTTACATCGCATCGTACTGTACATGTACTTTAACTTATTTTCAACGTTTTCGTCAATCAAAGAGACTTCACTATTAAGGGAACATAAATTATAATACAATTATAATGACTAACACCATCTCAACTAGTATTTCAAAGTTTCCAGAATTAGAAGCACTGCTGACACTTTCAGTAAATTTTCCTCTTTTTCTGATTCATGCAATTGAAATAATGAATTGATTGAATAAATATTGAATGATATTTTCCTAATTTGTTCATTAGTTTTCAATAAGCATTTATATAAAATGATTAACTAAAGTTTGGCATTAATAAGACTGTAATAACAGTAATTTGACGCAAATATAAAAGGATTGTTTCACTGCAAAACACTTTAGATATTTGGAAAGTCTTAAAACGGGGAAGAATTAAATTTGTGCAATATCTTTGTTACTGTACGAATACGAATCATTTATATGGACACATGTTCTGCATGTTTTTTGCACAGAACAAATTAGTCATCGCAAGTCTGTCACATTAGATTTGGACCCAAATATTTTGACCAATTGATCTTCATAGTGATTGAAGTTGCGCTTCATTATGTCCATACATGGACCCAATAATCTTTCAAATGCATGGACATCAAGAACTACATGATAAATAAGTTGTAATTGAATTGAATTTTAGTTTTTAGAGCAGTGGTTCCCAACTGAAAGGTCCCATAGGCCACAACTGGCCCATAGGCCACAACTGGCCCATAGGCCGCATGTTGGGAACCACTGTTTTAGAGAATGAAGAATAGCTTACACGCTAACTTCACTTCATCGCTTAGAGCATAAACTGATGCGGCTCTGGGCTTGTGCGTTATCAGAGCTAATTCTCCAAAATATCCCCCTTTTTCTAAGCGCGAAAGTTCCTGTTCGTGGCCGTCATCCTATTTATTTGTATTATGTGTGAAAATTTGAAATTTCAATAAAAAGATTCATTTTATGCAATAGTATATTAGACTCACTTCACTAATTTTAACAATTCTTACAATGCCTTCTTGTACAAAATACATTCCATCCGCCTCATCGCCCTATCAAAACAATTATTTTATTAGTTCTTCATTTCAAGTAAAATCAATACAACTATCAGAGCTTTGGCTCTATTCTATCTTAATTAAAAAGAATAATTAGTTCACTTCACTTTGCTTTCAAATGGGAATAAATTAATTATAAATGATTCATCATTTTTAGATATAATAAAGATAATCGCTTTTATTCTTTTATTGTAGAAGTTATTAAAATATAGTTTAACTTTGTTTCAGCTCTACACTCATTGAAAGTTTTTATAACTCATATTTTGATTTAAGTTTCTCTTATCTCTTAAGATTCAGATGAATAAATTTCATAATACAGTCAAATCTGTTTATAGTGAATGAGTCGGTGTGGTCAAAATGGTTGACTATAACCGGGATTCACTATAAACGTTCTCAATTTATATAGTGATATAGTATTCGGTTCTGAACGTAGCGTTCACTATAAGCGGGGATTCACTATAACCGGGGATTCACTATAACCGGACTCACTATAACCGGATTCACTATAAACGGGAAGGACTGTATGAGAGATTGAATCAAACAGAACATAAGGTATAATATAATTCACAAATCTTATCTAGAAGTCTCATTAGCTCTTTATCGGTAAAGTTTATTAGTAATAATTCTTAACTCTTTAAATGATTATTGAATTAGGCAGTGAATTATGAAAATTGTAATAATTAACCTGTTTAATTATTAAATCTCCGGCTGTAAACCTTCGCGGCAGAAGTGCATCACTTAATGACATTTTTTCGTAATGCTAAAAGAAATAAAAAGCATTTCATAAGTTATGTTATAAAGTTATTGTTACTTTCAAGTTATTATAGATATATTATTAAAGTCATTATCAAACTCAACATTTATACATGACTTTAAACTATTTATATTTAGCGAGAGTATACCTGTACTATACTCTGAATAAATATTCTTTCAACTAAAATAAGAAAGAAAATGAATAATTGTGTTAAACCTGATCAACTTATTATTAGTTATCCATAACTACCGTGTGTTTCAGATGTATGGAACTCGAATCAACCAAATAGTGTTTTGAATTTATGTTTGAGAGGTACTAATACTGCGCAACACCAAAAAATCTAAAAATAGGTGCAATAGATAGAACTCGACGAGACGAGTCGAATCACACTATTTTTTGGTATAGACACGCCCACTCGTTCTTGAGATACATCTACTTTTCAAAATGTCAAAATTTATAAATTTTCCACATGTCCAACTCTAACAGCCTGACAAAAGTGAAGATATGATATCCAATACTTTATTTTACTTTATTATAAATTTGGTATTTTGAAAAATAGGCGTATCTCAAGAACAGGTGGGAGTGGCTCCACGAAAAATAGTATGATTCGACACGTCTCGTCAAGTTCTATCTATTGCACCTATTTTTAGATGTTTTGGTGTTGCGCAGTATTAGTACCTCTCAAACATAAATTCAAAACACTATTTGGTTGATTCTCAAATATGCTCTCAATTATCATCTCGAATATGATCTTTACATAAGACAGAACTTGAATTACAAAATTTTTTTATGTGTATGTAAAAGAGTAAGAAAAAGCATTCCTCTGGGAATCGAACTTATGAATAACTGAAGTTTTGAAAAATTATTATTAAAGAGAATATGTTAGAAAACTGAAAGAACTAACTTCTAATGACTTGAGCATTTCCACTTTTTCGATGAGAGCTTCGTATTCTTTTCTTTTCTTGAAAGCTCTTTTAAGCACAATTTTACGGAAAGTGTGTCGACTCTTGAAAGTAATAAATTTGAAAATAAGAAATGAGTAAATTTGATTAAAATTTGTTACCATAGCCCAGAGTGAGCCTGAAGTCATTGCTTTGACAGTTGCAGCGCGAGGCATATTATACATTAGAGCCAATTCTCCAAAACTTCCTGAACCTGTATATTCTCCAACTTCTCTTTCAGAGCCATTATCAACAGAAACTACTATTTTGTAAGTTCCGCTATTATTCAATTAGATTAATTCAATTAAATTCATTTATTCGAATCCAATTATTATAATTGCGATGAGAATTCAATATCATATTTTTTGTTGTCAATTTGCAACTTTGGGTAATTAGTTTCAATTGTGTTCATGAGTCAGTGAAGTTGTTTTATGATTTTTCAGCAAAAAAATCAAATTTACAAAAATTCATGTTTCAGATTTATTCGTGTGGATTCGTGTAAATTCATTGGATTTCTTGACTAATATAACTGATCAACTCAGACATAAAATAACATGTTTTCAAAGCTTTACTTTCTTTTAGAGAAAAAAATGGGAAAACAAAAAAAATACATAATTCATTTGCTCTGTGAATTGAACCTGAAATTAAATAATAGTGAAACTGCAGACAGCTGTGCAAACATGCAGAGCATCATAAGTTATTCTCGTATTTATATCCGGTTAATGATGTGATTCTCTACTAGAGACAGTTTAATAGCATTGATTACATATATAATGTTAGCATAAATATGATATGTTTCTTGATTTAGATTATTGATTAGATTATGAACAAAAGATATGACTATAAGACAAGTAAGACTTACTCAGCTATTACATAGAAATAATCGCCATCATCTCCTTGTCGAATAACAATTTCTCCCTCTTCAACCTTATGGAACATTGAATAAACAGTTTATTCAAACTTGCATATTATACAAGTCAAATATAACAAACAAATGTCAAAATTATAGTTTTTTATTCGAGAAAATATTCCCGAATCAATGTTTGAATCGACTCAATCGCAAATGCAAATAAAATTCACTTTATACGATTTTGAGTAAATTCAAAGCATTTTTATTGAATAGATTAAATTTTCTTTAAGAGTCATCTACAAAAATTTGGTCTCATTTTCATTTCGATATTCTATCGCTTGTTGATAATGAGTAGAGACTCCACTTTTGGGAGAACCCCGAAATCCAATCAGTTTGAAAAACTATCGGGAAAGAGATGTCAGCTCAACTTCAAGTCCCTAAAAGAGCAACTTTGAGTTCCCCGGAAATCCCTATTTGAGGCCTAAGTTTTCCCAGACTCCCGATTCTACTGCTTCAAGTCCTCATTTCTATCAATTAATCCACAAAAATTAGTTTTTATTCACTCGAAAAACTGGATTCTTGTTTACTAAACAGTGCCGTGTTTTTAAATACTTGGCCCCCAAAAAATCCTGGCAACGGCACTGTTGGCAAAGAATAAAGATTTACTTAAATTCATTTGAGTTGATAATTAACTTGACTTTCGCATCAAAACAGTTTATGCATCCCTGGTTTCAATCAAAGTTGAGACTTTCAACAATCTTAGAAAAAGACCGCAGAATTTAGGATTCTGTAGTTCTTACAAGTTTACAAATAACAAAACTAGTATTACGTTCGAAATAAAGGTGCATTTATTTTCATGAATATTTATAACTTCATTTCCGTATCACTTATAGTAAGATTTGCAGTGATTTTATTTACATCTATGCAATGAATAAATATTTTCGTTCGAATGAATAATAACTCACACACACACACACACACACACACACACATACACACACACACACTGAACTATATATATATATATTTTTGGAATTTCGTGGCATCAAAATTAAGTTAATTAATATATTGTGAATTCAATGATAAAATTACAAAACTTAACAAAAATATGATGCAAATAAACTCAACATAAATATAAGAAAATTATGTTTATGAAAATATTTGATATGATCCTTACATTGAAGTGGATATTTTTTAAAAATGAAGCTCTGAATATATTAACAATAATGATTCGCTAATCCTATTAACTATTGAGAATGTGGTTGAATTTTGTCTGTTTTCAAAGATAAACTATTAATTTGATTCTCATTAGTATTTTGAAGAATTGATGAAACTTTGAATTACTAATAAGAAAAGTCTATCGAAGTCTATTAGAAGCTAATCAATTGTCCATACAAGCTATTAAGTATTTTTTGCGGCCAAAGATTCATATGAAGTTGAAATTTTTTATCAAATACCGTCTTCACTGTATTAGTGTTCCTTTCGATTGATTAGTATTTTGATATAATATATTAGTTCACATTTAACTTATTTGTGGGAAATAATAGAAAAATATTTTTAAAAATTGTACACAAATGGCTTATGCAATAACTCTTTACGAATGATAATTTGGATATAGTTTACATATAAGTTAACACATCGATAAAATTCATTAATCATTGATAAAGTCTAACATTGATTTCGGTAAAAATTATTTGACAAAAAAGAGAAATCATAGTATTTTTATCACGTTTACTAAGAGATCAATTGGAATACTAATATGAAATGTATTGTACTTTTCAATTATTATTAATAGAAATCAAATTGAGGTCTTTTGAAATGATTAGATTGAGTTTACTTTTTTAGTTGAAATTCTCCTTAAAGTGCATCTCAATTGCTATTGAAAGTTGAATCATATCAAAAATTCACAATAAGATTCAACATTTATTCTCAAAAAATCTCTATTTATATCTATTCTGAATCCAATGAAATCATTTGGAGTTTTTAAGACAATTAACTTTTGTATATTTTTGGAAACATTAACACAAAGTTAACACAAACATTAACTTTTAATTAATGAATCACAAAGATCTCGAAATAATCCTAAAATGATTTTATGAATATATTCATAAGTGTTTAAGTTTATACTTTGATTATTTGTTGAGCCCATTCAAAGGTTCTAATTATTGAAATTAAGTTTGAGCTCGTTTTTTATATAAATAAAAGATATTAATGTAATTGAAAACTTTTATGATGAGAAATGTTTTGTTACCTTTCTTTCAAACATGGCATCGAGAACTTCAGACATTTCAACCTAAGAGTTTAGAAAATTAGAATATATTGTGAAGACTTATCGTATACTTACTTGATCTAAAGACCTAAACAGTAATATATTTTTAACTGCTTCTCCGAGTCTTTGGCGCTGTTCATCACTTTTTGGATAAATAATCTGTAGAAGAATATAAAGGCATTGAATTTGGAGGAAACAAGAATGACAACAAATGAACCTTTTCATTATCATCGTCCTCATCCTCTTCTGGATCGTATTGCTCAGCAAATACTTCAAGTAATACAATGTTTATTTTCACTTCATATGTTTTGTTCAAATATAATAATAATGAAGTCTTACCTGATTTTCTCCTCGTGAAAGACAGTCTAACGGGTGGTTCTATAGAGAACATAATCCAGAATTAGTAATAGAAATCAATCTTAAGTATTATTTTTGAATTTAAATCTAAAATCAATATTAAACTCTCAAAATCATATTCAATAGTTATCAATAATCAACTTAATTATTGTATATTTAAATTAATAGTTTTTATTCTAATAATTATTATGATTGATGTGAAAATAGAATTCAAATGTAATTATGAATTAAAAGCCTAAAAATATGTTATCTCTAATGAATAAAAAATAATTATAATGTTATACTCCTCTAGTTATCTATATTATTATTAAAGTAATATTTATGCAATTAATTTAATAAATGGTTTCATATTCTAAACTAATTGTATGGTAACTGAGTTCTAATTTTGTAAAAAGCTTTAGAACTCATATAATAGGTTACAGAGCATTGTGAAATTGCAGCTCAATTATATTCATACACTTTTTGAACATTAAGTTTGAATTTTCAATTTTCAATACTATTCTGTTAGAATGTGTTAGCAATGAGTGAGTCTTACTATGCAATAAAATCTTTTGTATTATTAATGATTACATGATAAGAAGTCTTGATTGCTTTAGAAGGCTCGAGCCAAACACCTCTCAAACATTGAGATTTGAACATTTTTCTCATCAGATCTATTCTGATTTTCATTAAATATTTATTACCTAATTATAGGGATTTGTCGGGATGAAGTTCACCAATTGTCAGCTCAATTTCAAATACTATTTATAACACACAAAATAAAGGTTTGAGAACCAAATCTTTACGTGTAAAAAATGAACACTACTTTTGCACTTAACCCAATTATTTCAAAACATATCAATGAATTAATCAATCTGTCCATATTTCCAGCTATGGTTAGGTTAGGTTTGATTAAAAATAAACAAAACAAGGAAGCTATCGATTCAAAACAAACATCTCGTATTTGATTTCTGTTTTTCAACTAGAGCTCATTTTTCTCATTTATCATATATTTTTTATTTAGTACAAAATCACTTATTTTCTGACTAACTTTGGTTTGAAGTAAAAAAGTTTCTAATTGTCAACTACAGTACTGTATACAATCATAAGCATTTTCAAAAGAATAAAATCATGTTATTTATGCCTTTTATTAATTTGATTTGAATTAAGCTCTTCTTTGTTATTAAAAATATTAGAGTTTTATTGAGAGTGAAATGCAGAATGTTTTTAGGTATCGATTTTTTCTATTACGAGAATTTGAACTTTAAAAATATGAATTGTCACAATTTTTCAAACCGATCCAACTTATTCTTATACTAAATATAGAATACAATTACGAACCAAATCAATATCAACTGTTTTTCACATCAAGGCTTATTTGAAAAAAGTCATTAATGTGTTTTTCTTCTTTCGCACACATGATTCTTCAAATTCATTTGCCTTCAAACAAATAGTTTTATCGTCAAAAATATTATTGATGCAGAAACTCAATGAAAATATCTGCTCTATCAGTATTTCATTCAATCAAATTTTATTTTCTATCGAGTAATTCAATGAATTTACCAAAACTCAGACAGAACTGAATAACAAAAATTTGTAATTTAAATATTCATGTTTTTGATTTTGATGTTTTTAAAATTCTTTACTTATTTTCTCTCATTTGAAGAAAATATTTATCTCATTAGGGAATAAAAGCTTTTGAATATAAAAATGATAGCAATTCTGGGATTTTCTTAAAGTTATTGTTTCGATTGAAGAGCTCAGAGAAACCAATTGATAATTTATGAGAAATGCTCATGTTTTATAACAATCAATACGAATCAATTAGAGTCAAATAGTATTATGTCTCAAATCTATTCTCAAAAAATTCTTATTTTACATTTAGGATCAAATATTTGAATGCAAGTCATTAGCTTTGATTTGGTTGAAATCTTCTTTTTGATGTATTTTCAGCATTAAATGATGGAAAAAATAATTACTCAAAATTAACGCATCACTTGTTGGCTACTCAACCGTTAAAATCAATGAAATTAAAGTTATCTAACATTACAATTAAAACTTAAATAAGTTTCTAAATTGGTTTTCAGATTAATAACATATTATTTGTCACTTAAATCTGTAAAACTCTGCAAATTTGGTATTCAAACCAAATTCCATTGAAATTTTATCATATTTTCAAACAAATGATAAAAGTTTTAAAACTTATTTGAATTAAAAATATCTCTCTTTAATTAAAGTAAGTTTTAATGTTTCCATAATTAATAAAATTGATTGACTTGTTATCGTAGTTTTGGTAGTACTCTATAATAGCACTAATTGTTTAGTATCGGATTAAAAGCTGAAATTTGATTATTGAATATTAGATGCAATGTATAAATTCATTAATTGATATAATGTTAATGTTCATTGTTTAATGTGATTAGAATTAAGTAATGCTACAAATTTGCTAATCATGTTTTGTAATTGAAGGATAACTTCGCTGAATAAGTTTTTATGAGAAAAAGTAAAAGTCATGCAATGTGTTAATGGGAATAGAAGTAAAACATGATTTTGAGAATAGATTAAAAGATATTGAAAAAAATGAAAATGAAAGCTCACTTATATCACTAGAAGTGGAGTCATTATCTTCATCAGCGAAATGGTTATTTTCAGTATCGTTGAGATTTGCCAAGAGATTAGTTGAATGTTGTCGTTCGTCAAGTAAACGAGTGAAATAGATGGTGGCGTATTCCAAGAGATCTGATGGTTTGTTCACCAAAACACTCACAGTGAAGTCAAGTAGAAGATTTGTTAACTCAGGTGGTACTTCATATCTGGCACGATTCATACTGTTATCGAACATATGTCTCAATATCTAAACATGAGTACTTGTTAACGCTCTGTTCTCTCGGATCTGTTTCTTCTTTAGAGCGCTTCTCTTCCTTTCCTCCAACGGAAAGGTGCACTTCAACAACAATAATAAGAGAGATGCTATGCTTCAGCTCAATCTATCCACTATTTAGACAAATACCATAATCATTTCAACCCACATAACCCTTTCACTCAATATTTTGTCAAATTCTCAGTCAAATTCACGTCTCACTAATATAGGTATCGGCGAAGAATATCATCCTTTTGTCTCACTCCTAAGCGGATAACCAATAATAAAACTGAAAGTACAGTAAAGAACAGGGCGTCCAGGGATGAAGAAAATCTATTGATTTATACTGTAAGCCAAAGCTATAAAGAATGACTCATGATTTTCAAAAGAGAGAATCATTATTATATACGTCTGCGCGTATTTGCGATCGATTTTCTACTCAAATTCCTCGGTATACCTGAAACGCGATTCCAATACCTATCAATTTTTATTTCTTGCTAAACGTTACAACATTTATTTTATACCAAATTTTCTTTTTATTCACAAAGTAAGTCACTTTTAACATGAGCATTTCAGTAAAAATTTAAATACTAAACAAATTACTTAATATAATCATTTAAATATCAACGGAATTAGGATAGAATTAGGATAAAAATATAAGCAAACATTTTATTGAGTTGAACGAAAAAAGAAATCAATCGTTTTTTGAGATGCTTTTGAATCATTTGAAACTTTGCTCTGTTTTCTAGCTTTGAGTTTCTGAGATTTCCTATTACTTGCTTTGGTCTCCGAATAGGCTCTTTTACTACTTTTGCTATTAGGCGTTGAATTCTCACAGGAAGTTGAATTCGACATAACTTGAGTCAACTCTAAGCATGTATTTTTGTTAAGACAAACATCAATGTGACGATTCAACTC